>CAJVQU020000044.1:0-29739 GCA_911387785.2 Aelia acuminata
AATTGATAGCGGAACACCAAAAAAAACTGTATTAATTTACAGGATCAACGGATGTTTAAATAATGACATGGATTATGTTAAAAATAAAACAATCTATATGAATATCCCCCCCCCGGTATATTAGTCTGGAAAACGCATAACTCTTGGTGATTAAAGTCCTACCGTTTTACTGGCAGTAAGATATCGCTCGCATATCTATGCAAGTGGCATAGAATCTTCCGACATATCATGTCCCATCTTAAACGCATTTCAGAGAACTTCTGGTGAGCAGTATCTTAGGCTCTATATTAAATATACATATATATACTTTTATACTCTTTTTCCAAGTCCATTAATAGTTAGTTTACGTTTGTTGAATAGCCAATATTTGCTGCTTGGTGTTTTATAGCGAATTGGAGTTCTCCTGTTCCTTTAAAAGTACAGGAAAAATAGATCGAAACTGATTGTATTTAGAACAAAATAAGTAACTTCGTGAAACTTCTGTTTTAACTTCGTGTTATTAGTAAGATTCGGCATCTGCAGATTCCTCATTTTTAAGAGGAGTAATTACTGTATAGGGGGGTTAATAAAAGAGGGGAAGTCTGTAAAAGTAAATTTGCTGCGAGTAGGTCGAATGATGCATCATTTTGATAGTGTCTATGCTTAGGAATCCAGTTAGACAGTGCCAACGACGATAGGCTCCACTCTTAGAGATTTATAAAAAATTAAAGGTCAACAATATCATTTTGCAGCTGAGTAATGTCACACTTAACGCAATCTTTATTTTTAAGTTTTATATAGTAAGCGATAAGCACGGGCGTCACCACCGGGGGGGGGGCAGGGGAAGACGCGCCCCCCCAATATTTTGACAGGAGGGGACTGTCCCCCCCCCCCAATATTTTGACAGGAGAGGACCATATGAAAAAAATTAAATAAAAATGCGATTTTACGAATTTATCGGAGTTTAACCAATAAAATATAAAATATTAGTTAATTTCAGCACACTCTATTGTTAAAAGCTTGTCAGGCGTATTCTATATTTAATGAATTATATATTTTTTATTTCAGCTCGAACTGTTTTGTTTTATTGCTCTACATTACTTTTTTTAACCAAGCAGCTTAATACTACTTTCTATCAATTTGATGAAGCTTATAGAAGTTGATGGGAAGCAATGAAATTAGTGGGATCCGAATCAGAAGAAAAACTTGGATAAAATTCAATCAAGAAATTTTGGCCCACATCCTTCAAAATTAAGCCTTAACATCTCCCTATTTAATGTATAACTGAGGCGTAAAATTGACAAGTTTTAGGAGACTATAAGTACCACTAAAAAGAGACTAAAAATTTTTTAGGGGTTATTCCTACCTACCCTATTTAGGAAAATATTGAGCTGTCAACCCTCCAATAATTTGGTGCTGGTGACGCCTATGTTGATGAGAGGAGATTGGATTGTTATGCTAGATAAGGGTCAAATATATACTCTTTTATCTTAGTAGGGGAGAGCGGGGTTGGTTGGCAACAGTTTTCACTTTTTTGATTTTTGAGCCGTTCCCGTTCATATAATCTCAATAGAACTGATACCACTATAAACTCCAAGTATTAGAGTACTTAAGGTATTTTTTTCACCACATAATATTTAATACTAAGATCATAGAAAATTGAAGAATTCGTCAATCCAGAGTAGGCCAATGAGCCCCCTATGTGGGGCAGGTTGGCCTAGAAGATGGGGTTGTTTAGCCATCTCATTCAAGTACTGCCTGACACATATTATTGTTATTAAAAGCTGCACTATAATGGTATAATAATTTTGAATCGGTTTTTAACAGCTTTTAATGGAAAATAGAATGACAATACAAGAAGATATAAGTTTAGATTGTCGTCACTTTCTGCATAAGAAAAATTGCTTTCTTTTGTTCTGCCCTTACTGGAACTAAAGATAATTGGTAGTTTCACCTTTGTTTATATTTACTTTGCATTTATGAATTCCTACTGCGCCAGCAAACCCCAGTTGAAGAGAGCCAACTAACCCCACAGGAGAAATCATATGAAAGATGGCCGCCAGGACAGGGGAGAACAATCAAACAAGAAACTGGTTAGTCGAAAGGTTAGGTTTTTCAAAGGAGTTTGGGGCTATGTGAACCGAATCAGAGTCAAATGTTTTGCCATGCCTTTAAGCCAAATTTACTGAAAATATAAACATTTACTTAGATGTTGTAAAATCAATCAATGAAGCACAGTCTTCTCTACACTGTTAGCATCGGATTGAAAACTCAGGACAAGACTCCAGATGTTGATCGGGTCACATGGTACAATGGTGGGGCCTTCTTAACAGGTATGACGGAAACTGTAAGCCAGCGGCCAACCTACCCCCTATGCCAACCAAACCCGCTCTCCCCTATAATTTAAAAAAAAAGTTAACCATATGTGAGAAATTTGTGACATAATAATTTGAAAACTTACGAGAAAAATGACAAATATAAGGAGGCGGTTAATATTTGTAAAATAACTTTAAATATGCATATATTGTAAGCTTATTTTATAGACATTCGTTCATAAATTAATACGAATTTTAACATTACTCTTCGAAAAACTTTCATATTTAAACAGGGTTTTTTTTTTTCCATCTGTTATAAGTGATTGCTTTTAATAAATCGCTTAATCTTCTTGGGAATATTATAATTTGTTCAATTAGCGTAAAAACTTTAATTATTTAATATTTAATTAATTTGAAATTATGTATTTTACCCCAATGCATTACTGATTATAGATATTAAATCACGTTTTGTGGGTGATTTCATTACAATATACGAGACTAACAATCTTTGATACTCTTTTCACATTTGTAATTTGGACTGTAATCATATTCATTTATTAGCACAGTATTAATGTTAGAAGTTTTAAATCATTATAGTTATCAATGTCTATGCAACTTTGATAATTATTTTATTAAATATTACTCAGATTAAATAACAGATTTAAAAAAATATATAATTTCCTAATAATGTGTATAAATATTCTTAGGTTGCATAAAATAGTCTTATTTAACATAAAAATCTAATCTCTACTCTTTATATGTGCTTATATAATTATTGTTTTGGTGTGACATCAATCAGCCGCACAAGGTGAGTTTTCACCCTTGATCTGTTATTCCATTCATTGCAGGTCGACTGTGTCATTGAAGGAATAGTTTAATAGAGTTCAGAAACATTTAAACTATGAAAACCTTCATCTATTGCTACTGGTTGCTCCCTTAATTTGAGCGGACTCAGCAGATCTCGAATCTTAAATAATACGAAGTTAAAACTGAAGTTTCACAAACAAACGAAATTCGTTCCAAACACGGCCAGTTTCAGTCTATTTTTCCTGCAATAACGGACAATTTTCTTATTTTCACCAGGGAAATAATATTCTTAAACAATTTATTTTAAAGAAACAAAACTACCCACACCCTGAAATACCCCTTCAATTGTAGAAGTTGAACTATAATAAGTAGTTTTCTGTACACTTTGATTAATCAAGTATTGTCCTAAGTCGTTGATATTTTAAGGGTCTGTGAAAGGAGGTGGAACATAATAGTTTGTAATACGATTTTAAGGATCGAACTTGGAATTCGATTCCTCTTAAATAAACAATAAATCGGGATGAATCATGTTCAGTGCAGGCCTTTATTTCCTTTTAAAGAATGTCCTTTATTAAAAAAAATAATGATTAATGGTACGGTCATTTTATTTTTCAGAGCAATTTATACTTCACAACAACGCGAACGTACTGGGGACTTAATCTTAAATTCTTCACAACCAACATCGCGAGGGAAACTTAATGCAGCCGGAATCCCTTATCTGTTCTATACTTTAAGTAATGTTAAAAATCTTTCATCAAAATCACGAGTTGACTCTGGCTGTAACTCGTAACCGTGGTTGTGAAAAGCTGTAGCGAACATTACCAAATCGAAACATTTTATGTCAGTCTCCAGCGAATTGCTGTTCAGTTGATACATCGAGGAATAATAAAAAAGAAACACCACCGGTTTTCGCTGATATTTCGAGAGATTGACAATAAAAAATCATAAAGTAGAACGCTCATAAAAGAAAATTTATAACCTAAGTGGATGGACCCTTTCTTTCCCATGGCCATAAATGCCGGGATCTTTTGATCGGAACATCGAAAACGGAGATAACCTATTTCTTTGATGTCAACAGCTTTGCGATAGACGGAAAGATAGTTCAAAAAAATTTTTGAGTCAACTGTACGCATGGGCGTCACCACTACCAAATTATTGGGTGGGACGACTCAATATTCTCATAAATAAAAAATCAATTTTTGTAATTTTGAAAATAAAATTTTGATGTGGGGTCGTAGTGATAAGCTTTTTTTATTCTTTCTGTTAAATCACCGAAGATAGCAGTATTTCATTAAACGTCCAATATGCATGTAGGGTAAACCATACATTTATTGGCACCCTAACTTTAACTTAAAGGAATAGGTTAACAATTACACGATATACATGAGTCTAATGTTTGAAGGGTCCTCTAAGTCATCTACGAAGTAAGACTTTGACAAACTAACCATAGGGAAGATTTCACAATTGAATCCACAGGGTGCCAATAACTAGATTTGGCACTTTTAACTATAAATATTGCCATATAGTAAAACTATTGAACTTTTGACCCAAAAAAACCTCTTGAGTCTTTTATAAGGATAGATAAAGAGGAGCTATAGGAAGTTTCTATTAGATCCCTTCATAAGAAGTATTTTTTTTAATGTCACCACTGAAATTTAGTCTTAAGGGTGCCAATAACTGTACGGTTTACCCTATGTAAGTATTTTGCAAATCGGCAAATCATTATAAATAATTGTGTGCTATGTGTGAGATTAAAATGTAGTTCAACACTGGTTTACTTAGGGAAAAAAGTGACCATCATGTAATGAAATAGTGTAAATCAAATAGTTCGGGTAAAATTTTTGTTTAAAAATCCACAAAAATTTCTCACCTCAAGCTTATGGATTGGCTTTATTCTCGTTCATCGATTAACCCTTATCTTGCAAATATCTCAGACTTAGTCTCCATTCAACGAAAATAGTATTCCACACTCGTAGGAATCACTATTACCGAACTTAACTTGGTTAGGTTTTCTGATTTGATATCTGATGATTCTTGGTTATTATGCCATTTGTAGATTTCCTATTATCAGCATTATAAACTTGTTTGTGTTAGCAACATTCGGTAGTGTAAGTAGCTGATGTCTACTGACATTTTTTTTTCCTATTTATTTATTGTTTGTTATTCTTATTGGGGTATATTATATATATATTTTTAAAATACATTAGATAATAATAATAAATTCTTTATTTATTTGTTCTGGGACGTTTCCCTTAAGAAAAAAATTAAATAATATAATAAGTGGGCTTTAGAACCTTAGAGTAAAGCTTAAATAAACAAATTACTATAAATTATGAGAAAACCTCTGGAGTAAAAAAAAAAAAAAAAAAAAAAGAAAAAAAAAATTAGAATACAACTTAAATATTGAATTAAGATAAAAGAGACTAGTTTTATACAGCAAATAATATATACACATTTACAGATAAGCTAAGTAGTATTTATATTTAAAAAAAAAGAAGAGAAATGATGATAAAAAATAAAATAAGAGCTTACTTCGGTTTGAAAATATTATAATAGGAAGTGTCCATTTACATTTTTTTTAGGTACACTGGATGACTAGGAAGTGGTGATGCAGGGGGGGGGGGATTTAAAGTTGGGGAGGGTATTGGAATTACGGATGAAAGGGGGAATAGAATTTCATAGAGATGTGGACCGGATAATGAAAGATCTATCAAAAGCTGACGTTCAGAGGGGCGGTGTATATAAATCTAAAGACCTAGAAAGCGGGTATTACCGATGATTCGGGTTGAAGAAGTTCGAATAAATATGGTGGACGGCGGGATCGGGATCATTCAAAAAAGTAAGGATGCTAGGAAATACTTAAGTCGGTAAGAAGGATATAACCACTTCAACTTTTTGTAAAAAAGTGAGACAGATACTTCTCTTGGAATCGCAAATATAAATAGGAAGAAACAATTTATTAAAGGTTTTAGTTCTGACTCGAGATCCCCGGAGATACCCCCATGCACTCCAAAACAATAGTCAAAGTGGGGAAATATCAAGGAGGTAACCAGAAGTCTACGTGTTTCAAATGGGAAAAGGGGTTATGGAGATGGTAATATTCCTTTAAGGTCGAAATAGTGATATTGGAGATGTGGTTTTTCCAGGAAACAGTTTGGTCGAAGATTACACCGAGGTTGGATAGTAACTTTTATTGAAAACCTTAAGTTTATTTCAACAGGCCCAGGAAAAAGCGTGTTCACTTCTCTCCGAGAGTGCTCTCTGGTCCTCATCCATTTGCGAGTTCAGTCTCAAGACTACTCTCGATAGTGTTTTGTGTCTCGATTTCATTACATCCAATAACGTCTAATGATTCAGCCTTCTATTATTCTTAATGAGGACATTACCAAACACCGATGACCTTCATTACAATGCTATCTTTAACACTTGCATTTAGTTGCAGATTCCAAGCTCAAATATAAATTAGAAGAAGCAATTTATTAAATGTTTTAGTTCTGCGTCGAGATCCCCGAAGATACCCCCATACACTGCACAACAATAGTCAAAGTGGGGAAATATAAGGGACAGAAGTCTACGTGTTTCAAATGAGAAAAGGGGTTACGGAGATGGTACAATTGCTTTGAGGTCGCAATGGCGGGACGGGTGATATTGGAGATGTGGTTTTTCCAGGAATGAGATTGGTCGAAGTTTAGGAGGATGGCTAGATGGCAAGGAACTTTTATTGAAAACGTTTAGTTTATTTCAACAGGCCCAGAAATTAGCGTGTTCACTTCTCTCCGAGAGTGCTCTCAGGTCCTCATCCATTTGCGAGTTCAGTCTCAAGACTACTCTCGATAGTGTTTTGTGTCTCGATTTCATTACATCCAATAACGTCTAATGATTCAGTCTTCTATTATTCTTAATTAGGACATTACCAAACACCAATGACCTTCATTAGAATGCTATCTTTAACTCTAGCATTTATAATTTTATAGACCTTTCTGCATCCCGACAAAGGATAGATGGATAGTACAATTCTCGCAATTAAAAATGAAAAAAAAAATTTAGTAAAAGAATAAGCTATTTGGAAGTTTTAACTCTGCTTCATTATAAAATTCAATATTAATATTATTATAAAGGCTAAATAAGGGACAGCTATTGTAGGCTTTGGATAACCCTCTAATGCTGACTATTATAAATGAATTACGAGCTCGTTAAAGTAAGAGATTGGCCTTTATGGCCATGAAAAAGAAAAAAAGAGGTCCATCCTCTTAAGAGATAAATTTCCTTTTATGAGCGTTCTATTTTATGATTTTTTATTGTCATTCTCTCGAAATATCAGCGAAAACTGGTATCTTTTTTATTATTCCAGGATGTGTCTACCGAAGCCGATTCCCTCAAGGCTGACATAAAATGTTTCGATATAGTTGTAATAAGGAAAATTTTTATTGTTAGATTGAAGGTATTTCTTCATCATAACTCACTTTGATACAAGAGCTTTTTTTTTTTTTTCAATTGGTGATTTGAAAAATAATGCAGACAATTAAAAAGTATATTTTAAAATATTTGAAATAAATCTGAACTTACTATAACTTACTGAACTTACTGGAAAACTAATGAACGACGGAGTCAACTTGCGGTGCAGATTGCTTTAACTCTATGATTACCAAGGGAGGGGGGGGGGGGGGGGGCTTTTTGATCCCATTAATATTTATCAACCCTGATTTTCACCTAAATTATTAACAGACTGACTTAGGAAGAGACTATTCAATTATAGATATAGAATGCAAGGCCTCAAAGTCTCGTATAATTTCAATAATTCACTTAATCGTGCAGGTTACATGCCAAATTTTCGCCTATTCAGGCATCTTCAGGGCTACAACAGTTTCACATGCAAGCTAGAAACAGACTGACTTGCATGTGAAACTGTTGTAGCCCTGAAGATGCCTGAATAGGCGAAAATTTGGCATGTAACCTGCACGATTAAGTGAATTATTGAAATTATACGAGACTTTGAGGCCTTGCATTCTATAACTAAATTATTAAATAAAAAAAATATTAGTTGTCAGAGCATTCAAGAATAATGTAAAGTTGGGGTCTTTTTCATTTTAGGCAACCTGTTACTAAGTTACGATAACGGTTATTTTATGAATTTAACACGTTAGGTGCGGCGGCGTATTTTAGGGATATCCTGAATTGGACGGTTTCGGTCCCCGGGGTCCGACTGCTGTGATGAGCCACAGACTATATCGGGCCTCGGGGTCCGATAGGAATGCTTTGACCAAAGCACTTTTGACTAAAAATGAACTAAATGAGCGTCTCAAAGACATTGTCTCTTAGTAAGGATTGGAACTAGACATAATAGGTGCAGGACAGGCCGATATAGGATTTACGCCAAACTTTGGAAATCGGAGTCCGATTATAAAAAACAACAGAATTTCAGCTGTTCACAACATTTTCTGCACTAAAATGCAATAATCTCATTAAAAATCGACTAAATTAAGTGTTTGAAGTGTTCGGCCTTTCGGACATTTTCATGTGAAAATAGGTTGTTAAGAGGAGAATGTAAGACATCGGACCTCGGGGACCGATGCCGCACCTAACGTGTTAAAGATTGATTTATCTATATCAGATAAAATCATATGATTTCATATCACCTTAGTGTGAGTTGGTGTATAAAGTTAATCTGTGCTCTGTATTTTAAAAATTAATCTGTTAGAATTATATTCAGTTTTGAAGTGAAATAAAATAGCTATAAATTTTTTACAAAGAATCGGTGTTCAATATGGAAAAATTAAATGCAGAGGAAGACACTACATGAAAATAATTTACCGTAAGAAACGCGTTCCGATTTGGAGATGCCGAAGACTGGGATGTAACCAATCCAGAAGTGTATATAAAGGTACATGGTTCGAAAACTGCAGGGTTTCAGCCGATAAAGCCATACTATTTGTATATTCATGGGCTAATGGTTACACGACATCTTTGTAAGAAAGAGTTAGGTATGTCAACTGCAAGGATTTATTCATAGAAATTTATTGAGGCAATGAAAGCCTATTGGCCTCCAGAACAATAACTTTTTTTTTTTCGGGCACCATATTTTTCGGTATAAATATTACATATAAAAAACATTTTTTAATTTGATAAATATTATTTTCCAATAGTGTTAATTTTCAAATTTCACGTTCGTTGTTTGTTTGTGAGTAGTGCATACTTAAATTTTTTTGATAGTTTATAACTTACTGGAAGACTTGATCTATACTATTCCGATTTTGTAAAAAAGTGAAAAATCAAATCTTCCATTTTGATATTAACATATTTTTCAGTTTATTACAACATTCACAACGTTTCGAGGCTTTAGTGCCTCATCTTCAGGTGTATTCCTTACTAATCCCAATAAACAATATTTTAGTTAAACGATACATAAATTCCTTAAAAATATCGTCAATAGATAAATTTGTCAAATTACACCTCTCTCCTAGGCCACCTCACTGTTACTGAGTAACAAATTTTCATTGTTTTACAAAATTGGAATAATTAAATTTTTTTTTAAATCTTTGAAAATTTTAAAACAATTTAGAAAGTTATACATTAATTTTAAAGAAAAATCTCATAATAATACAACGAAAGAAATAATTACAGTAAAGAGCGAAAACGCATCTCAGAGACAAAATGAGTTACTTAATAACTTTAATCTGTTTTGGTTGATGTTTATCAGTAAATATAGGTGGCTTTATAGCGAAAGATAGTTCAGTATTGAAAACAAGAAAATGTGAAAAAATTGTATGAATGCTTTTATTTTTATTCAGCGATACAATCTGAATGATATGTGGAAAGATATTATAAAACAATTTAGTAATAAATTTCCGTTCGAAATCGGAGTTAATTATTCGAACTATCCCTCAGTAAATAGCGACTTAATTTGCAGAAATCCAATCCTTACTCAATGTAGATTTTCCATCACGATGCTGAGGAAGTAATTCTTGATAAACCACTGATTTGTCGAAAAACAAATCTTTTCATGGTTTAGTTGTAGAATATAATTAAATATTAATTATATTTAACTCAATAATAATTATTTAATCAATTTACAAATACTTATTTAATAAGCAATTGATAATTTTGTTTTGATCATAATCTTATGTTGACCATTCTCACAGATTAAAGGACAATGCTATCTTATAACTTTTAATCTTAAAAGCTTACCACAACCCTTATCAGGACTTGAGGAACAATGGACAGAATTTAGGTAAAGGACCTTTCTCACAGAATACCTAAATATCCTTATACATTCACCTCAGACTTCCTCCTACCCCTTAACCATTCCTTGGTATATTAACCCTCCATATCCTCTGGACAAATCACATCCCTGTAAACATCTTGCCAGAAGACCTTGTAGCCATAGTCTTGTGGGAGATCTGGAATGGACTCTTGTAGTCACTCAGTATAGTCTTGTAAATTACTATTATCATTATAAATAAAAGTTTATTCCTTCAATGTCTCCACCAAACCTGTGATATTCCAAGTGTGTGACCTCCAGAAAGCCCCTTTTATCAAGGAAAGTAAATAAGTGCATTCTCCTAGAAAATTTGATTCACTTTAAGATGGTGCATTTAGAATTTTATTATATAGGGTAAACCATACAGTTATTGGCACTCAGTAGAGTTATTGGCACCCCAACTTCAACTTAAACAAATAGGTAAACAAGTCCTAATTTTATTACAAGATATACATGAGTCTAATGTTTGAAGGGTCCTCTTAGTCATCTATGAAGTAAGACTTTAACAAACTAACCATAGGGAAGATTTCACAATTAAATCCACAGGGTGCCAATAACTAGATTTGGCACTTTTAACAATAAATATTGCCATATTGTAAAACTATTGAACTTTTGACCCAAAAAAAACCTCTTGAGTCTTTTATAAGGATAGATAAAGAGGAGCTATAGGAAGTTTCTATTAGATCCCTTCATAAGAAGTATTTTTTTTAATGTCACCACTGAAATTTAGTCTTAAGGGTGCCAATAACTGTACGGTTTACCCTATGTAAGTATTTTGCGAATCGGCAAATCATTATAAATAATTGTGTGCTATGTGTGAGATTAAAATGTAGTTCAACACTGGTTTACTAAGGGAAAAAAGTGACCATCATGTAATGAAATAGTGTAAATCAAATAGTTCGGGTAAAATTTTTGTTTAAAAATTTCTCACCTCAAGCTTATGGATTGGCTTAATTCTCGTTCATCGATTAACCCTTATCTTGCAAATATCTCAGACTTAGTCTCCATTCAACGAAAATGGTATTCCACAATCGTAGGAATCACTATTACCGAACTTAACTTGGTTAGGTTTTCTGATTTGATATTTGATGATTCTTGGTTATTATGCCATTTGTAGATTTCCTATTATCAGCATTATAAACTTGTTTGTGTCAGCAACATTCATCGATAGTGTAAGTAGCTGATGTCTACTGCCTATTTCCCCTACTTATTTATTGTTTGTTATTCTTATTGGGGTATATTATATATATTTTTAAAATACATTAGATAATAATAATAATAATAATAATAATAATAAATTCTTTATTTATTTGTTCTGGGACGTGACCCTTAGGAAAAAAATAAATAATATAATAAGTGGTTTTTAGAACCTTAGAGTAAAGCTTAAATAAACAAATTACTATAAATTATGAGGGAACCTCTAGAGTAAAAAAAAAAAATTAGAATACAACTTAAATAGGATAGATATTAAAGGATAGATAATGAGGAGTTGTATGAAGTTTCTTTTTGATCCCTTTATAAATAAAAAGTTTTTTTTTTTAATTTGACCACAGAAATGTAGTCTTAAGGGTGCCAATAACTGTACAGTTTACCCTAGAAAAGTTTTTGATAAATACTTTTTTATTCAATAAAAAACCCGAAATTCTAAAAAAGGCACAAAACCGAAATTTACAACGTTTTTCTTTGAAAACAGACCAGCCAACAAATAAAATATTTATATTATTCATAAAAATATGAAAAAAATAAAGGTAAACTTTATACTCCGTTATTATATACCAAATATTCATATACTTAAGAAATAACCATTTTATTTGAGGTTAATGTGATAATATTAATAACTATATAGCTACAGTCACTGCAGTTATACTATGAAGCTTTTTATAACAAAGTTATAACAATGTTTGTTTTACTAGACTAATTATGATGCACTCATTTTTAGTATTGAGGTCGCTGAACTGCTGAGTGATAAGAATGATTAATAATAGAATTTAGGTTTACATTGGTTTGATGGTCCGGCATCCTTAGATCTATTATCATTTTTATCCATTAATATTATTTTTATTTTTTATGAACTTTATGCAACTGTGTAAAAAAATAAAAATAAGTTTAAGACTGTGTATGTGTTACTTTCTATAATATTTGAGTGATTTCTGAATAATAAAAACGTTATGTAAGAATCGATTCATTATCTATAAATCGAATATAGACCAAAAAAAATATCTAATGTTTTTTATCAATTTAAATTTTTGCGGCTCATTTCAAGTTGGTTGAATAACTAATTGATTTCGATTATTGATCAAAAAAGATTAAAGTTATTTACTCATTTTATCCCTCAGATGCGTTTCCGTTCTTGACATATTCATCTTTTACATTGTATTATTATGAGATCTTTTTTTTTTTAATTAATGTATAACTTTCTAAATTGTTTTAAAATTGTCAAAGATTGTTGAATTTTTTTTGCGAACTTGAATAATGTACATTTTGAAAATTCATTTTTAATCATATCACACTAGTGTCATGGAAAATAATATTTAACAGCTTTAAACATGTTTGTTATATGTAATATTGATAAAAGACATGTAGTAACAAAAAATATGGTTACCGATTTATTATAATTATTAATTATTAATTATTAACACAGGCCTACAGTGGTCTTGGTTTCGAGAGTTCTACAGCTGATTCTGAGTATAATTGCTGCGCTGAATCCAAATTTGCCATTAATTTTACTCTATCAGCTTTATTTGTTGAGATATATAAATGGCGTGATGAAAATGAAAGTATACCATAAAAAAAAAGTAATTAAAATGATTTTCAGGTTGGTAAAATCATACCAAAACGCGTTGTTACAAGTTATTACTAGATGCTATTATTTTTTAATTCTTACAAACAATTATACATAACTAACTAATAGTTTAATATTCTAAATTAAGGAGAAAAGCGTGCTAAAATAATCCTTTTACACATCTATTTCGGATTGTGTTATCTATAACATAGGTATTTAAATTTAGATACAACTACTGTTAAGGTATGGTAAAGCTAAAATAGTAGAGATGATAAAAAATAAAATAAAATTGATCGCATTATTGAAATCAGCGCCTCAAACATAGTTAAAATCTGCTAAAAGATTCTAGCCACATTTTTTTTTCTGTAGGGCTTTTTTATTATTAAATTCATAAATTTTTAAAGTATGTAATAAAAAATTAATAGAAAAATTCTTATTATTTCTACGCATGGGACGAAATCGGTTAAAATGGAATCATTAATTCTTCCCCAATAAATTTATATGTGAATATATAATTTATTTCGGTTAATGGAAAAAAACAATGAATGTATGTATGTCCTTTTGCCCAATTTTAAACATTGAGGTAATTTATTTTAATAATTTCTTTTTAAGTTGTATATAAAAAGTAAATCAAAGAATATAAGGTAGTAATATAATTTTTTATTTTATTTTATGGATTTTATAGTTAAATTGTATTTTCAAGATATGGCAGTAAATTATTGTACCATCAGATGTTAATATGTTTTTACATAAAATATTAGATGAGTGCTTCCTTTTTTTAAAGTTAAAAAAAATCTTTATACCGAAAAAGGTATAAAGATGGCTGGCACGTTGTCAATGGTTTAACACGTTAGGTGCAGCATCGGTCCCCGGGGTCCGATGTCTTACATTCCCTTCTTAACAGCCGATTTTCACATGAAAATGTCCGAAAGGCCGAACCCTTCAAATACTCGATTTTTAATGAGATTATTGCATTTTAGTGCAGAAAATGTTGCTAACAGCTGAAATTCTGTTGTTTTTTAGAATCGGACTCCGAGGTCCGATTTTCGATAAAGAATGGCGTAAATCCTGTATCGGCCTGTCCTGCGCCTATTATGTCTAGTTCCAATCCTTACCAAGAGATAATGCCCTTGAGACGCTCATTTAATTCCCTTTTAATCAAAAGATAACGCTTTCGTCAAAGTATTCCCATCGGACCCCGACGTCCGATATCGTCTGTGGCTCATACTAGCAGTCGGACCCCGGGGACCGATACCGTCCAATTCAGAGTACTAAAATACGCCGCCGCACGTAACGTGTTAATAAAAGAAATTTAAGAAAAAGTTTTCCTGGTTATTGCTTCAGTCTAATTCTTTGACAATCTAGATGAACTATATCAAATAGAAAAAAAAAAAAAAAAATTCACTTCAATAATTGACTTATCAATAATTAATATAAATAAAATTCATTCCTATAAAAAGAGCATAATTTCACTTTTTTTATTATTATGATACAATTTCATAATTATTCCTCATTATTTCCATCAATATAAAAACTTTCATAATTTTTCTTTTCTTTGACTCCATATTCCATCCCCTTGCCCCTTTTTATTATAGAAAACTTTTGATTGCAACCATCCTCATAAAAATTACTAGATGAGACTTCTTACTTATTTATTAATTTTTTTTTCATGAATTTTAAAACGGAGGTAAATAAATTCGTAATAAAAAAAAATTATTGCAAAAAATAACCACCTCAAGATTATAATAAGATTACACCCTCACACGCACAATATGTTTATATATATATACACACACACATGCCTACGCGTGCATAATAGTGTATTAGTAGGCAGTTATCTATTGCGTGAGCCTTTAAGAGTATAACACTGTTGACAGGACGATTTGAAGTGCGACGAACCCAACCTTGTGCATTTTCAACATCAAGGTCAACATCGAGACATTTCTTTCGTTAGCTATATATAACACCATCTCACGTTCTATATGATTCGATAGTTCTTCAACGCTGGAGTGATATCAAATATTTTTTTATAATAATAATTTTCATGATTTTAGAATAGTTATAAGAGACATTATCTGAAAATGTGTAAATCGTACACCCGCTCCATTTTCGACCACTAAAATGAGAGCTAGTTACTAGAAAAAAATAGGAACTATTTCACTCCTTTTGTTGTTCCATGGAGGCTATGTTTTAGTTCCAAAATAAATTTATAATTGGTTAAAAAAAAATAAAAGTAATTGTTTTTTCACTCCCTCACCTTGTCCGACTCCCAGGCAAGCCACTTTAAAAATTCGTATTCTTTCAACAATTGAGTGTTTGATTAAATTGATTAATCGGTTAAGTCAGTTATTACTTCAAGATTCCATGAAAAAATAAGCGGTTTCATTTATTGTTACCGATAACAATAAATAAAATAAAAAAGGTATGTCCAGACGTTTTTCCTTCACTCCCTCACATCAAGTGTTGGATGGTCTGAGCGTTGAGGGGAACATAGCTCAAAGAATCTGTTCAGAGAAGACCCTAGGATCGTTTTGACTGCCGACCAGGGTCTGCGATGGCTTGCCTCCGCTGTCAGATTTAGGTTATTACAGGAAATCTACGCTGTGGTCAATAGCTACTTCACTCCCTCACTTCAAAAAAACTGATGGGCTTCCAAGCAATTTTTTCACTCAACTATTGTTTTTCGATGGCAAAATGGTCATAGTTTTCGATTCTCCAGTCTTTTTTCAATTTTAACCTACTCACAGTGATTAAAATTTAACAAAGACTTTGGAAATTTCACTCCCTCATTTTTTCCAAAAATTCCTTAAATGAGGGAGCGAATAACTACATTCTTTGTATTCTCAAAAGAATTTGAGAATGCTTTTGAATGTAAAGGTGACGATTCCAAAGCTATGACTAAAGTATTTAACTGTAACCTAACTCTTAAATCAAGCTAACTTTTGGCTATACGCGTTTGGAATTTCCAATTTTTTTTAGTTTGAAATTGTTTTTATTGTATTTCTATTGTTTCTTAAGATTTTTTAAAATATTTCACTACTCAAAGTTTACTACTACCTCAACACATTTTTCACTCCCTCACTTTGAAATTGTTTTCATAATTTTTTAAAAGAACAATTAAAGGTTCTCCTGTCTTGATACTATTTAAAATGTGAAGGCCACGGAGTACGCATGAATTTTTTTGGCCCGAAATTATGTCATTTCAATAATGAAATTTTAGAAAGTGAAATCTACGCATCTTCAGATAATGACCCTAATAGGTAATTTTGCTTAACCATAGACTACAAACCTTCCTCAGCATATGTACCTTATACTCAAATGCTCGTAAATTTCATATTAGATTATATTTATTATATAATTTTTCTTATAAATAATTAAATCGTGTAAATGAAAACGGCTGTAAATGCCATATATTTGTTGTAAAATAAATATATACCGTAAAATGAGGTGACATTGTGACTAATGGGGTGACTTTGTGACAAGCCTATTTTTCTACAGTTTTTGAATTTCCCTCCTTAAAAAGAATCAGGTTAGGCAATTCAATGTACTTGTCAGTTGGTCAGTAATGTGCTGCATCCCACTGGTCACATATGGACCTCTATAACTACTTTCATTCCATTTATCATGGTGCTTTATTTCAAATTTTCAACTAAATGAAAACAATCAAACATATATGAAATAAAGCACCATGGTAAATGGAATGAAAGAAGATATATGTGGCCAGTAGGTTGCAGCACATTACTTACCAACTGACAAGTACACTGAATTGCCTAACCTGATTCTTTTTTAGGAGGGAAATTCAAAAACTGTAGAAAAATAGGCTTGTCACAAAGTCACCCCATTAGTCACAATGTCACCTCGTTTTACGGTATAAAAAAAAAAAAAAAAAACTCATGAGATGGATAATTTTTGCTAAATATCAATATAAATTTGTTCCATCCACGTTTCTAATGTATCATCGAAAAGCATCGATACTTACTGCCCAAAAATATCGATTATAAATACTTCAGGAAAAGTATCGTATCGAAAGTGTTATCGTAACATCCTTAGCTTGAACATTTTCTGTAGTGTTTCGAACCGTGTGACATACAACTCTTTTGCTTACTGTTGATGTGTTTAGATACTAAAGAGGGGGTTTATTTACCTCTGTAGAGCGAGCGTAGCAAACGGGTTAAAGTAATAAATAAAGTCAAGACCCTTTTTTTTAAAGGGCTGACATTTTGGAAATAATGAATTCCCCTTGCTTAGAACTAGTGAGATATTTCAATAATAAATAACTTGCTTTGATCGATTAAAGATTTCGATCGATATTCGAAAAATATACGAGTCCGAGTTAGTTACGTTCTGATGACGAAGAAACGTATAGTTAAATTTGAATACAGAACCATGTCATAATTATCCTTTTTCAAATTGCGAAAAGGTAAAGTGTGGATGGGTCTTTTTTTTCCGCAAAATACCACCCCATCATCTATTTAAAGTGGTAGTAAAAATTACAGTTGTTTTTCCTTCTAGGATTATATAAAATAAGTTATTCCTAATAATTTGCTAATGAATAATAATTAAATAAAAACATTATATATATATATAATAAAAAAATGTGTACTTCTATGAAGTACCATTCATTATACCGGGTGATTCGGATAAATACAGACAAAAAAAAAAAAACTATTTTGGACCGGATTTCCTAAAAAAAAAAAAAAAAAAAAAAATACTCAAAAAGGAATGATAAATTTACCTCTCTTCCTAATTAATCGCGATTTTATTCATTTCCTACCGGTAGTTATTAAAAATCTCTTATATAGCTTTAAAAAAAAAAAAAAAAACCTATAAAAACGCTATCAAAAGAACGCCAAATTTTCAACACCGTTTATCTAATAGGGTAAACCGTACAGTTATTGGCACCCTTAAGACTAAATTTCTGTGGTTAATTTAAAAAAATACTTTTTATAAAGGGATCAATTAGAAACTTCCTATAGCTCCTCTTTATCTATCCTCATAAAGACTCAAGAGGTTTTTGTTGGTCAAAAGTTCAATAGTTTTACAATATGGCAATATTTATTGTTATAAGTGCCAAATCTAGTTATTGTTCCCCTGTGGATTTAATTGTGAAATCTTCCTTAGGGTTAGTTTGTTAAAGTCTTACTTCATAGATGACTTAGAGGACCCTTCAAACATTAAACTCATTTATATCTTGTAATAAAATTAGGACTTGTTTACCTATTTCTTTAAGTTAAAGTTGGGGTGCCAATAACTGTACTGAGTGCCAATAACTGTATGGTTTACCCTATCTAATGTGTAAAAAATGTACATAGTTATTTTAAATTTTATTGGGCGGCAGGCCCTTTTTTTCTTTTGGAAATGCAGTAAATATATATATATATATATATATATATATATATATATATATATATATATATATATATATATATATATATATATATTTCCAATGCCTTACAATAAAGCTACTCCGCTACCTCTTATAACTGAAAATATATCTTAAAAAAAGCAGTCGATTTGACGGTTCAGATGAAATCTCCGCCATATTTTGTGTAGCTAAATTTGAATTTGGCAAACGGAATGGAACCGTGCATTCCAAGATTTTCGCAAATTCAAATGTTTCTTTCCTGTTAACCTGGACGTGCAGGTACCCTCTATAGGTTAATTATAAATAAGATTTAAAAAAAAAAAATGGTCTTATTACATGTACGAGGAAATTATAAAAAGTCTGAAATGTGCAAATTGAATGTAGTAATGTATATTTTATTTGTATTTAAAAAAAAAAATAATCGGATTTTTATAAGTGGGTGAGCAGTCAGATAATGATTTTTTCTTCATTCATATATTTAAATATCAAGTTTAAAAATAATTAGAAAAACCGTTACAACAGGAATTAAGAATGATAGGATTGTAGATTAAAAGCGATAATGGACATTTAACGGAGGATTATTTGCGAAGGCAGCCTGCTGTTAGTCTGGGGATAAAAAGAAGAGAAAGAGGCCACCAGGTCTTTTTCTTCTCCTGATGGAGGAGGAAGGCCGCTTTCATTGTAAGTGACGAGAGCAATTAGTCTTGGTAGAGAGTCGTTAAGGAGACAGTGAAAACAAGTGTTGGAGTCAAGGTGAGCTGGAGCCCAGGTCATTTCCGAAGCCCAAGGACAGGTATCACTCCAAGAAGACCACGGCAAAAACTGTTCTTGACAACCTCAAGAAGATGAAGCCATAACCGACGCTTTTGTAAGCACCCTTCTTAACCTAATCCAGTCAGGGCAACGATTTACCATCTTCTTGAGGCAACTAAGATCTGAATGTCACCAGTGAATATTTTAAGTCATAAGAGTCGATGTTTGGGAAATATTGGAAGGAGCCCAGGTTTACCCGGGAGAGGGTTAGGCGGAAGGGGGGGCATCCACCCCACCCCCCTTTCCTTAAAGGTGCCTTTACACTATACGAACCTCACCCTCGGACCTTGTCTTACCGGCGTTAAACGAACAGCCATTTATACTTAACGTGACGTTAAGCGAAACAATATGACTGACGCACCCAACGCTAGCTTATGATGAAGAAAAAATCTCCATTATCTATATATTTTATATTATCTGAAAAATAAAAATATAAGAGACGAATTAGAAAGGTGCATTAATATCACAAACGACTCCTGTCTCTTGGTAAAAATCCAAATCAAAAGTGACACTAGCGCTACCCCCGATCACAGGCGAACAGATGAAGTACCTAGAACACCAGAACAGTAGACGTGAAGGCTTTTCGAGGGTGGTGTTCGAAGGTAAAGTTCGTAGAGTGTAAAGGCACCTTTAGGGGTACTCAAAAGTTGGCTATAGTTTTCAGGGCCGGTATGGCTGAGTGTGCTAGCTAACTAGCATTTCCGAGCGAACTTAAGCGCATAGTGCTTCGACTACATGAAGTTAGTATACAAAATTCTTTGGCTATGGAATTTCATAGAAACTGCTGTGCTGATTACAAATATACCTTATATGAAGGATATATTTTTGATTGAGTTACTGCAAAATCTTGGAAATGAAGGTTTTGGCAGAATGTTTTAGATTTTAGGGAAAATAGGGAAACAATACCGTTTGTTGAGGAAAAACTTATCTTCCAAACATGATGAAGAAGCCATTGTTCGCTCCCTACACACCTCTAACCTCCAATCACCGAACTTCCACAGATATGCCTCAACGTAATCCTCCCACCTCCGTTTTATACTGCCCCTCAGAGGTATCTCATTCGGCACCGCGCTTATTTAAAATTTTTCTTCAAACTCGAGGGCTCTGCTACAGTGACAATTCAAATAATTTTCAGTTTTTAACAAATAAGGGCATAAACAAATCGTAAAAACTATTTATAGGATATTTCGCTTTTGGTGATAAATGACGGTCTGTGTTTTTCATTATTTTTATAGTACGTTATATATTTACGTATTTCCTCAATTGTAAAATAATTTAGTTCGGGGCACCAAATAATCCCTTTACTTTGATTTAGTTTCCCATGTGCTTCTACTTTAACCGGAAAGTTATTAAGTAGATTTTCACATTTTAGGAGCTTTTCTGATTGGATATCTGAGAAAACTTCAACTAAAAGGGTCCCATCTCGTAATTTTTTAACGGTTTTTACTTCTCCAATTAGATTTTTTATGCTTTTATATATAAGGAACGGCGAAACCTTTGTGGAACTAAGGGATTTTCATCGTTATCCGCTCCGGTTCTCTTAATTATCAAAAATTTTACACAATTTTTATGTCTATTTTCGGCATTTTTATAAAATTATAAAAAAAAAAATATAAATTTTTTTTTCGTAACTATGTGTTCTTGAAGCTTCACAAATACATTTAACCTAGATTTCATTACAATTCCTTACTTGGTTTTAAGATTTTACTGTATAATATTACGTTTTCAGGGTTTACGTTTTCGCGAATAAGCTGCGTCGTGTTGCCGGTAGGTAACGTCCAAAACGGTGCTAAAGGATTAAACTCTAAGTGATCCATCTCTTCCGAGTTTCGCAATTTTTCATGCCAATTTTATTCCTCGCCCTGTTATCTATTATCTTTACAGCGCACTCTTCACTCTGTTCAACATTTTATAAACATCTAAATTATATTTAGATTCGTTTATCTTCCGTCCAAATATTCCAGTCAGTACTTCAATTCCAAAAACCGCAAATTACCAAAGTATAAATAAAAACAGTAACTACATTTTTTATATATATTTAAAAAATAAAACATTTAAAATTATGTGAAGGTAAGTACTGTTTCTTGGTCAGCGGTCGTTGGCGTTGTGCTCGAATAACAACCTACAAATAAACGCAAAAAATCATCGCTTTAAGATCAAGACTTGCATATGGAGGAAGTGTATAAAATTATGGATAAAAAATGATGCTGTTAAATAATTTAGGTTACGAAACCAAGTAATAATAAATTTTATAAAAGAAATAAAATAAATAAATGGCTCTTAGAAGATTTTGTTTACAGACTGCTCACTTGTAATATTAAAAACAAAACCTTTCGTATTAAGATGGATTAAAATTTACCAAAATTAAATGTGTTGCGGTTTTTCTAACGAGCATTCAATAAATTCGCAGTTAATATAACTGTTGCTTGGAATAAAAATGAAAAATTGACAATTAAAACTAAGTTAATTGGATCAGGTTATAAATATAGTATTAAAAAATGAAAAATTGGAATGAGTTTAATATAGTTAGAGGAATGAAGGCAACATTTATTTATGAACTCTTCATAGAAAAAAATCAGTTCACAAATGGGTTAACACGTTAGGTGCGGCTGCTGGGATGAGCAGACGATATCGGGCGTCGGGGTCCGATGGGTATGCCCTGACGAAAGTGTTATTTTTTTACTGAAAAGTGAATTAAATGAGCTTCTCAAGGGCATTATCTCTTGTTAAGGATTAGACCTAGACATAACAGGCGCAGGACATGCCCCCGGGGTCCCATACAGGATTTATGCCATACTTTATCGAAGATAGCATTAAACTGCAGGAATTTTGAATTACCATCCATATTGATAATTTTTGCAATGTTAAAACAATTTTTAGGAGTCTTTTACTGCTTTACAACCACTTACTCTATAATAAAAAAAAATATTTTTAAAGAAATGAATTTATATAAAATAAATAAGGCAAACATCAGTGTTTTAATTATAATTACAGACTTAGTAAGAAGTATTAAAGATAACCATAAAGGTATTCTTTGCAATATTATCGGACGCCGGAAGTGTGATGCCGTCCAGTAGTCTTGTTTTATTACTGATGGTCTGTATCGGACCCCGGAGTCCGATTCTAAAGAACAACATATTTTCATCTGTTACCAACTTGAACTGCACTAAAATGCAATAATTTCATTTAAAAAAAAGGGTAAATTGAGTCTTTGAGGTGTTCGGACATTTTCATGTGATAATCGGCTGTTAAGATGGGAATGTAAGACATCGGACGACGGGGACCGATGCCGCACGTAACCTGTTAATTTTGTGAAATAATTTCTATGATATCATAGTCTTAGGTCTTGAGATCCTTCGGAATATATACAGGGAAACGTGTGGGAAGGGGCTGCGTTCCACACATTTGCATCCGAGGGCATGAAAAATGTCGTATGAAAGTTGCTTCTACTTTACTAACTACGTGACGAGTCAACTTCTCTTCTCGAGTCAGCCTTTAGCTCTAGAATATTCTTCCTTTCTCCGCGACAAGTCAACTAAAAAAAAAAATAAATAAAAAAAAACAGCGTACCTAAAAAATCCAGGGCTAATAAATTTACTAAATTATCGACAAAACTTGTTGAAATGCACACGCATTCCCCTCGTTCTCTTGAGAAATTCCATCTTTTATCTGTGAGGACTTTCCTTGAAATGACAACACCTTCTTTGGACCCTTGACAGGATTGTCGTTCTGCTAATGGAGAAGTGTTCGTCTCGAATGGAAAAATAAAAGGAAGCCGTTTGATGGCTCGGAGGCGACCTGAATAAACGATCAAGTTCACAACGCTTGTGTTTCGATGTCATCAATTGCTGGATCACTTGTTTCCTCTTTCGATTTACATATTAATACTATGATAGATTTAATTCGACATTATATAATCTACAAAACTTTATCAGATGTTGCAAGTACATTACAAATAAATATTACATAATACATTCATTATTTAAATACCCTTATCCGAAAAGGAATTGGTAGGGATTCGAAAGCGGGTCACCGTTGCAGCGAGCTAACAACGACATTACTAAATTTATTAAAACGTTAATCAAATTATTATTTTTTTTGTTTACAATTCAGTAAATGTGGTAATAAATTAAAAAAAAATAATGTTTTTTTTTTTCTTTAATGTATCTAAAAACACAATTTTTAAAGTGTAAATTAGTTAATATCATATGATATATGAATGATGAATTTTAGAAAACATGAAAAATGACTTACATTTCTCTCTACAATTTTTTTTTTTTTTTTTTACATCCACAGTTTTATAAATAGGGTAAACCATACAGTTATTGGCACCCCAACTTTAACTTAAAGAAATAGGTAAACAAGTTCTAATTTTATTACAAGATATACATGAGTCCAATGTTTGAAGGGTCCTCTAAGTCATCTATGAAGTAAGACTTTAACAAACTAACCATAGGGAAGATTTCACAATTCAATCCACAGGGCGCCAATAACTAGATTTGGCACTTTTAACAATAAATATTGCCATATTGTAAAACTATTGGACTTTTGAACTATTGAAAAAACCTCTTGAATCTTCATGAGGATAGATAATGAGTAGCCATAGGAAGTTTCTATTTGAACCCTTTATAAAAAGTTTTTTTTTTTAGTGTAACCACAGAAATCTAGTCTTAAAGGTGCCAATAACTGTACGGTTTACCCTATGTAAATATTGTAATTGTTATAAAGTAAATTTAAAAAAAATATTATGAGTTACATAACAATAAAATAAATCTATGGATTCGTAGAGTCCCCCCCCCCTTGATAAAACAAAGAAATCAGATACCCCTTGGTAATCTTATGGTTAATATATTTTAAAAATTGTTGAGTGATATTTATTTTTTTAATATAATAAATTGAGTGATTTATTATTTATTATTAAAAATTATTTAGAGTTAAATAAAAGCTACTAAATATTTGTCCACCCTCTTTTGCACGTTAATTATTAAATAAAAAATCTGAATAAATTATTAGTAGTCAAAAAAAATATTCAAGATTAATGTAAACCTGGTTTGAAATTTTTCTGTGACATTTTATATCTAGAAGAAAAAGTTGTGAACTCGCGAATAAAAATAAAAATTGTCTATTGTTTTTGGTGAATATTAGCTTTTTTGAGAGATTTATTTTTTTATCTGCCAGTATACACATTTTTGTGTTAAGATCACACTTAGTAGAGGTGCAATTATCATGATTATTTATCCAAAAACAAATCGCTTAAGAATCACGGATTATTATAATAATTTGAGCGGTAAGATAGATTGTTACATAGGATCGCCTTGTATACTGCGGCTTGTGATGAATTGGATTGTTTTGCCGCACGCTCACAGATTGGCTTGCTGTTTTACCCAGACACGTGTTGTTATTTTTAGCTTTTGGCTCTGCTTGCAAATGAACGGGCTGCCGACTATCTTTTAACACTGTTACCCTACATCGTAATATACATGACCGTTACGAGATTTACGTATCGCGAATTTAGCATTTCGTTCTTCCTTTATTCCTTATTTGTTCAACAGAATGTCGCATGCAAGGATCTTCAGACAATAAATCTTCCATCGGATATCTTAACAAATCCCTCTCATGATCAGCACAATCGTTTATCGTCGCAATAAAAAGTTATTGATGCAATAAAACGTAATAGGCAGACAAAAGCGATAATTCTTCACTGTGGCCTATTCTCGTTCCTTCAAAAAACGGAAAATATTTTACCAATTTTTTAAATTTAAATGAGGTTTTAAACTTCGGCATCAGAAAACACATCATACATAAGAACTTATTAAACTAAATTTAAGTAATTCGATTATTTCTCTTGGGCCTCAATTGTGATAAGGACATCAGGGTTCGAATCCTGGCCTGGCTATGGTTGATCTTTTCTCTTCTTATAAAAAAACTTTAGGGTCTTTTTTACTTTACCCAAACCAGTTACTTTTTGATAACTGTTTTTTTATATTTTTATTAAATAACATCAGTTATTTAATAACATGTGTCTATTTCAAAAGAAAAAAATATATACAGGGTGTCCAAAAAGAGTATTCGGGGTTTGAAAGTTGAATAAAGTCTCAAATATAGAATATCAAGTAGGATGTTTACGTTTTATTTAAATAAAATGAACTGGAAATTTATTTATAAAAAGCAATATTGTCTAGGTTTCCACCATAACGCTGCTGGCACTCCTCGAATCTCAAAAGCAGATTTCTAAAAACGCGTTGACACATTGTTCCTGAGATTGCCGTCATTTCTGTTCTGATATTTTGCTTCAATTGCGTCAGATTCGTCAGTTTCTTTTCGTATACCCTACTTTTCATGTATCCCCACAGAAAGAAGTCAAGAGGACTGAGATCGGGACTCCTGGGAGGCCAGCTAATGGTACCTCTACGAGAAATCACTTTGTTTTGGAATAATTCGTTTACCGTAGCAATTAATACATAAGTCTGAAGTATGGCAGGTGGCCCCGTCTTGCTGAAACCATGCTCTAGAGTTATATCCTTTAAACTCTTGAAGTTCTTGGGCCAAAAAACCTCTTATCATTTCACATTGTACATGAAGGAGGTTACCTCCTAAATTTAAGGAAACGTTGAAGTTGTTTTTGTTCATAATGAATCTGATACAACTGAGTAGTGTTCTTAGATCAGAGGAAGAGGCATTTAAGACACTTCAAAGGTTCGGAATATTTCATAAAGTACGGAAATGTAGAAGAGGACATTTTATGAAGCTTGCTTTTCATTAAAAATAACTCCAGCATTTGGATGCAGTTTGAAAAGCTGCAGAGAGGAAACCGTGGTTATAAATTAAACTATTATTTTTGTTTACATTAGTAGCTTGTTAAATCCACTACTTTAATCATCTGTTCTCCATTAGTATTAATTTAATAATAAGATAAATCACTGTTTTAGAAATAAGTAACTGGTGTGGGTAAAGTAAAAAAGACCCAAACTTTAATTTTAAGTAACATAACATCATAAAGTAAAGTCACTATAGTATAAAGAAGAGATGTTTTTTTCGCTATGCGAACTATCCAAGGGGTATCCGACTACGTAGTTTTACTAATGGGAGGTGGGTCTCTACGAACCCATAGCATTCTTTTATTGTTAATTACTTCTAAATATACTTTTTTTAAATTTATTTCATGAGATAACAATATTTATAAATTTTTTTTTACATCCACAGTTTTATAAATAAGTAAATATTTTTATCGCATGAAATAAATTAAAACAAAAAATATTTAGAAGTAATTAACAATAAAAGAATGCTATGGGTTCGTAGTGACCCCCCCTCTACGAACGACATCTAGAAAAATGACTATCATTTGCCTCTATAATTTTTGTTTACCTCAACAGTCTTATAAATATGTAAAGGCAAATGAAAGTCATTTTTTTAGATAATTAGAAATATCATTTCTGAGTTTTAAAATTTTTAATTAACGACATATAAGACGACATACTAGCATTCCCCGTCGCGGCTTTGCCCACAAGCCTTTAAAAACAATTCTGTGATCATTATCTTGATATTGATTTAATATAATATGTTAACTTATGTTAAGGAGATTTAGTAGGATCGGAGCTTCCGGTAGGTGGAATGTTGGAGGGGAAGTTGCCGGCGAAACAAAAAATTGCTTGCTCGTCGTGAACACTTCATTTTTCGGCTTTAAAACATGGTTTTCGACTTTGAAATGAGCATACTGTTATCGACGATTTATTGTTTTCTAACATCTAATACGATAGGTCAGAATAATTTTTTCTAAAAATAACCATTTCAAAGTTAAATAATATTTGAAAATACTCATTATTATTGGGAGACAGCTTTGAAAGACTGTATGGGAGAATTGATGCTCTATGGCTGATCTGTTGGTTGCTGCCTGCTATGAAGTCTATTTGTGGATCTCCCTGTTCTATAAACATTGTAGAAAAGCGCATTCACCCTTCACCAATAGACCAAACATTACAATTTTAACAAATTAGTCTCTTAAATAAAATAATTTAGTAATAAAATTATCTATATATGTTTTCCCAACGAATGCTCTTTTCACACAGTCCGTCTCACAAGAGATCTTGATTAAAATATCTTTGGAGGTTTTCTGTTAAAAAAAAATAATGGGCACGAGAAGCCGAGAAAAAATAATAAATAATAAACAACTTTATTTTATATCTGGAGTTTGAAAAATGATATCGACCAAAATTTTATTTTCGAATGTAGATTATTTCCATAGATTTGGATCAATGAAATTGTTAAAAAAAAAAAAAGAACATATTTAGATCTTAGATTCAGTTAGAAAAACTGAAATTTTGTTTCAAAAATAATGTCGACGTCTATTTTTAAACTCGTGATATTAAATAAAGGAGTTAATGTTGTTTTTTTCTCAGCTTTTAGGAAATATTGAGGCGAACGGAAAAATTAAAAATCTCGGAAAAATATTTTTATAAAGATCATTGAGATTACAGGGAAAGACTGGCAGTTTAAACATTCGTCAAAATATAATAAAAGTACTGCAAAAAAAGTCTATTATTTTTTTAAAAAAATTTTAGAACTAGAACTTTTTATTTCTGTAGCTCTTTGGCATTAGGAATTAAAGATTTTTCCGCAAACTTATCTAAGTTTAAGGAAAGCTATAGTCATCTATTGGAAAACTATATTTCCCTCAAGTCGACTTCATCATGTATTAATTAATACATATTATTTTAAATATTAAACTATTTTTTTCCAAGGGTTTTATTTTGAGGCTCTTTAATAAATATAAAATTTACATTATTTTATTAATTAAATCCTTATACTTGCATTTGGTCTCTGGACAGCTAGAGTTTTATGTAAATTTATTTATTTAAATGTAGAAAAATCAGTTCAAACATAAGTAACGTGGCCTGTGTAGAATTGAGAAATTGGGCGATTTTCAAAATAGATAAACTGTAAACTTTGTTTAAATATTCGTGAAGATAGTACATATTTCTAACAATCTTAAGTATGGCTTAAATATGTTTCACATGTTTCGGGAATCACAGTCATTGTCAAATAACAGGCTTGGGCATAATTGTATTTATAAATACGAATACAAATTTGTTCATATCCTGATATTTATGTGGATATGAGTGATAATGTATTCATACGTACGGCCGATCTAAAATAAGATGTATAAATACTTAAGAACTTATTTTGGTCTGTATTCTAATATTGTTTTCTTGAATTTCATTAACTATAGCTTTGTGAAAGTATTTGCACTAAATGATCTTTACGAATTTCGTAAAAGCATATTTATTCAAAGTTTTTTTGTGAATATTTAAAAAAAATTCTGTGCATTTATTTGTATTTACGGAAAATTTATAAACTCGATAATAACATAATTTAATGTAAAAATTAGCTTCCTAATTGATTTATAATCGTATCCACTAATAATGTAGTATAGAAAATTAGGAATTAATTCGTATTCATAAATAAAATTATGCCTAAATATGCCCAATATGCACTAGTTTATTTTAGGCTAACAATCTAGGAAACAATATTGGTAGCTATTATAACAACAAATCTTCCACAATATAACTTTTTAACTGTGCAAGATTGTGATTTCTTGTCATATAATATAATTATTGCGGTGCCACCTGAAAATAATGATTAATATATAAAGTTCCCCTATAGTGAATTGATTTTCAAGAATAATTTGGTCCTATGTTACCATGATATAAAATTTTACAAGAATTAAGAATTTAACTGTTAAAGATTATGATTTCCTGTCATATAACATTATAATTGCTGTCTCGCCTGAAAATAATGCTTAGTATGTAAAGTTCCCCTAGAGTGAATTGATTTTCTAGAATGATTTGGTCCTATGTTACCATGATATAAAATTTTCAAAATTTTATTAGAATTAAGAATTTAACTGTTAAAGATTATGATTTCTTGTCATATAATATTATAATTGTAGTGTCACCTGAAAATAATGTTTAATATGTCCTGCATATCCCAAGCGCCTCAACTTCATTGTTCTCAGGACATGACAGCCTCTCCAAAAGCGTTGTACAGCTCCTGATTCTTTCGATGCCACCATCCCTCTCCAAATTTCACACCACCAAAAATACGTCGTTGAACTTTTCTTTCGAAAATAAGTAGGTCCTTTTCCGTGGCTTTTGAAGTTGTCCAGCATTACAAAAACTATATTAGAGTAAAAAAAACAATGTAATCTTCAGTGGTTTCACTAAAAGATTATCCTTTTACGAGTATATTAGTTATCTCATTTAATTAACCAACATTAACTCGATAATGGTACCTTGAATCATTATCGTTCAGTTACTCGAACTTGAATTGTAATATAAATGTGGCTAGGAACGGTGGCAGCTGACACCCCCCCCCCCCCCCCCCCCCCCCAAAGAATATGAAAAACAAAATCTACGAATTATAA
>CAJVQU020000045.1:0-29516 GCA_911387785.2 Aelia acuminata
TGTTTAGACAATAACATCGATGTTAAAGTATACTTGGATTTGTTCAAAATTAAAACATATTTGTTTTTCTGCAAAACATCGATGTTATTATCAAAACAATTACGTTGATTTAACTTGTTTTTGTCCTAAACATCGATATTAAAACATTTTTGTTCTTATCCAGAACATCAGTGTCACTGGGAAAACATCTATGTTATGGTATACTTGTTTTTCTTCAAAACATCGATGTTAAAACATATTTGTTTTTATCCAAAAACATCGATGTTATTGTCTAAACATCTATGTTAAAATATAATTGTTTTTGTTTAAAACATCGATGTTAAAAATATTGGTTGTTCTATAAAGTATCGATGTCACTGTCTAAAAATCGATGTTAAAATAAACTTGTTTTAGTCCAAAAGACCGATCTAGAAAACATATTTGTTTTCCTCCAAATCATCGATGTTATTATAAAAACGATTATGTTGAAATATACTTGTTTTCGTCCTAAATATCGATGTCAAAACCTATTAGTTTTCATCCAAAACATCGATGTTAAATACAACTTTGTTATTGTAAAAACATCGATGTTAAAACATTTGTTTTCCTCCAAAACATCAATGTTAAAGTATACTTGTTATTGTCTAACCATCGATAGTAAAATATACTTGATTTTGTTCAAAATATCGATAGTAAAACATATTTGATGTTCACCAAAACATCGATGTTATTGTCTAAACATCGACATTATTGTCAAAACATCGATGTTGAAGAATACTTGTTTTTGTTCAAAACATCGATATTAAAAACATATTTGTTTTTATCCAAAACATCGATGATATTGTCTAAACATCGATGTTAAATTAAACTTGTTTTTGTCCAAAAGATCGATTGAGATAACATATTTGTTTTCCTCCAAATTATCGAAGTTATTAAAAAAACGATTATGTTGAAATATACTTGTTATTGTCCTAAATATCGATGTTATAACCTATTTGTTTTTATCCAAAACATCGATGTTAAATACAACTTTGTTATTGTAAAAACATCGATGTTAAAACATTTGTGTTTCTCCAAAACATCAATGTTAAAGTATACTTATTATTGTCTAAACATCGGTATTAAAATATACTTGTTTTTGTCCAAAACATCGATGTTAAAAAATATTCGTTTGTTCACCAAAACATCTATGTTATTTTTTAAACATCGATGTTAAAATATACTTGTTTTTGCCCAAAAATCGATGTTAAAACATATAACAAAAAACAACAATATATATAATCTTAACATCGATTTTTTGAAAAAAAAACAAAAACAAGTATACTTTTACATAATGTTAATAGATATTGGTTTCTTTTAAATAACATCGTTGTTAAAAAACATCTTTGTTATAGCTAAACATCGATGTTTTATGCAAATCCAAATCATATTTCTTTGGTACCATTGTTAAAATAATGATATTATGGTCCAAAACATATATGATAAAATATACTTGTTTTTGTTCAAAACATCGATGTCAACATATATTTGTTTTTATCCAAAACATCAATGTTATAGTCAAAACATCGATGTTAAGGTATACTTGTGTTTCTTCAAAACATCGATGTTAAAACATATTTGTTTTTATCCAAAACATCGATGTTATAGTCTAAACATCTATGTTAAAATATAATTGTTTTTGTTTAAAACATCGATGTTAAAAAATATTGTTTGTTATCCAAAATATCGAGGTTATTGTCTAAACATCGATGTTAAAATATACTTGTTTTTGTTCAAAACATCCATGTTAAAAAATATTCGTTTGTACACTAAACATCGATGTAATTGTCTAAACATCGATGTTAAAATATACTTGTTTTTGCCCAAAACTTCGACGTTAAAACATATAACAAAAAACAACAACATATATATGATATTAAAATTGATGTTTTAAACAAAAAAAAGTATACTTTACATCGATGTTAAGGTATACTTGTGTTTCTTCAAAACATCGATGTTAAAACATATTTGTTTTTATCCAAAACATCGATGTTATAGTCTAAACATCTATGTTAAAATATAATTATTTTTGTTTAAAACATCGATGTTAAAAAATATTGTTTGTTATCCAAAATATCGAGGTTATTGTCTAAAACATCGTTGATAGAAACAAATTTGTTTTGTTAAAACGTCGATGTCAAAAACATCTCTGGTGTAGCTTTATATGTATACTTTATCATAGATGTTTTGGATAAAAACAATATGTTTTAACAACGGTACCAAACAAATATGATTTGGTTTTGTATAAAACATCGATGATTTAGCAATCACAAAGATGTTTTTAACAACGATGTTTTAAAAAAAAAACCAATATGTTTTAATTCAAGTTTTTTCAAAAACATTGATGTTAAGAGCACATTTATTGTTGTTATTGTCAAAACATCGATGTTGAAGTATACTTGTTTTTGTTTAAAACATCGATATTAAAACATATTTGTTTTTATCCAAAACATCGGTGATATTGTCTAAACATCGACGTTAAATATATTTGTTTTTGTTCAAAACAACAATGATAAAAAATATTTGTTATTCACCAAAACATCGATGTTATTGTCTAAACATCGATGTTAAAATATACTTTTTTATGTCCAAAAATCGATGTTATTGTCCAAAAATCGATGTTATTGTCTAAACATCGATGTTAAAATATACTCGTTTTTGTCCAAAAATCGATGTTAAAACAAATAAATAAAAAAAACAACATAATCTTAACATCGATTTTTTGAACCAAAACAAGTATACTTTTACATCGATGTTAAAACATATTGGTTTTTTCTCAAAACATCGTTGTTAAAAACATCATTGTTATAGCTAAAACATCGATATTATTGTCCCAAAACATCGATGTTATAGTCAGAACATCTATGATAAAGTATACTTGTTTTTTTTTTCAAAACATTTATTTGTTTTTCTCCAAAACATCTATGTTATAGTCAAATTATCGATGTTGAAGTATACTTGTTTTTGTTTAAAACATCAAAATTAAAACATATTTGTTTTTATCCAAAACATCGATGATATTGTCTAAACATCTATGTTAAAATATAATTGTTTTTGTTCAATTCATTGATGTTAAAAAATATTGGTTGTTCTCCACAATATCGAGGTTATTCTCTAAACATCGATGTTAAAAAATATTTGTTTCTTTCTTGTACATCGGTGTTAAGAACATCTTTGTTACAGCTAAAACATCGATGTAAAGGCACATTTATTGTTGTTTTTGCTAACACATCGATGCTAAAACATATAACAAAAAAAAACAATATATATGATCTTAACATCGATGTTTTGAACAAAAACAAGTATACTTTAACATCGATGTTAAAACATATTGGTTTTTTTAAAAACATCGTTGGTAAAAACATCGTTCGTAAAAACATCTTTGTTATAGCTAAAACATCGATGTTTTATACAAATCCGAATCATTTTTGTTTGGTACCATTGTTGAAACATCGATATTATAGTCCAAAACATCGGTGTTAAGGTACAATTGTTTTTGTTCAAAACATCGATATTAAAACACATTATTATAAATATTGGTTGTTCTCCAAAATATCGAGGTTCTTGTCCAAACGTCGATGTTAAAACATACATATTTTTGTCCAAAACATCGACGTTAAAAAATATTTGTTTATATCCAAAACATCGATGATATAGTCTAAACATCTATGTTAAATATACTTGTTTTTGTTTAAAACATCAATGATAAAAAATATTTGTTGTTCTCCAAAACACCCATGTCATTGACTAAACATCGATGTTAAAATATACTTGTTTTTGTCCAAAACCTCGATGTTAAAACATATAACAATAAACAAAACTATATATGATCTTAAAATCGATGTTTTAAACAAAAACAAGTATACTTTATCATAGATGTTTTGGATAAAAACAATATGTTTTAACAATGGTACCAAGCAAATATGATTTGGATTTGTATAAAACATCGATGTTTTAGCTATAACAAAGATGTTTTTTACAACGATGTTGTTTTAAAAAAACCAATATGTTTTAACATCGATGTTAAAGTATACTTGTTTTTGTTAAAAACGTCGATTTTAAGATATATATTGTTGTTTTTGTTATATTTTTTAACATCGAGGTTTTGGGCAAAAACAAGTATAATTTAACATCGATGTTTAGACAATAACATCGATGTTTCAGTAACATCGATGTTTTGGTGAACATCAAATATTTAAATTTTTTACAATTGATATTTTGAACAAAAACAAGTATATTTTAATATCGATGTTTAGACAATAACAAGTATACTTTAACATTGATATTTTGGAGAAAAACAAATGTTTTAACATCGATGTTTTTACAATAACAAAATTGTATTTAACATCGATCTTTTGAATGAAAACTATTAGGTTTTAACATCGATATTTAGGACAAAAACAAGTTAATAGCAACGTAATCGTTTTTATAATAACATCGATGATTAGGAGGAAAACAAATATGTTTTCTAGATTGATCTTTTGGACAAAAACAAGTTTATTTTGACATCGATGTTTAGACAGTGACATGGGTGTTTTAGTGAACAAAAGAATATTTTTTAACATCGATGTTCTGGACAAAAACAAGTATATTGTAACATCGATAGTTAGACAATAACCTCGATACTTTGGAGAACAACCAATATTTTTTAACATCGATGTTTAGACAATAACAAGTATACTTTAACATTGTTGTTTTGGAGAAAACAAATGTTTTAACATCGACGCTTTAACTATAACAATGTTGTATTTAACATTGTATATATATATATATATATATATATATATATATATATATATATATATATATATGTATATTTAGCATCGATGTTTAGACAATAACATCGATGTTAAAGTATACTTGGATTTGTTCAAAATTAAAACATATTTGTTTTTCTGCAAAACATCGATGTTATTATCAAAACAATTACGTTGATTTAACTTGTTTTTGTCCTAAACATCGATATTAAAACATTTTTGTTCTTATCCAGAACATCAGTGTCACTGGGAAAACATCTATGTTATGGTATACTTGTTTTTCTTCAAAACATCGATGTTAAAACATATTTGTTTTTATCCAAAACATCGATGTTATTGTCTAAACATCTATGGTAAAATATAATTGTTTTTGTTTAAAACATCGATGTTAAAAAATATTGGTTGTTCTATAAAGTATCGATGTCACTGTCTAAAAATCGATGTTAAAATAAACTTGTTTTAGTCCAAAAGACCGATCTAGAAAACATATTTGTTTTCCTCCAAATCATCGATGTTATTATAAAAACGATTATGTTGAAATATACTTGTTTTCGTCCTAAATATCGATGTCAAAACCTATTAGTTTTCATCCAAAACATCGATGTTAAATACAACTTTGTTATTGTAAAAACATCGATGTTAAAACATTTGTTTTCCTCCAAAACATCAATGTTAAAGTATACTTGTTATTGTCTAACCATCGATAGTAAAATATACTTGATTTTGTTCAAAATATCGATAGTAAAACATATTTGATGTTCACCAAAACATCGATGTTATTGTCTAAACATCGACATTATTGTCAAAACATCGATGTTGAAGAATACTTGTTTTTGTTCAAAACATCGATATTAAAACATATTTGTTTTTATCCAAAACATCGATGATATTGTCTAAACATCGATGTTAAATTAAACTTGTTTTTGTCCAAAAGATCGATTGAGATAACATATTTGTTTTCCTCCAAATTATCGAAGTTATTAAAAAAACGATTATGTTGAAATATACTTGTTATTGTCCTAAATATCGATGTTATAACCTATTTGTTTTTATCCAAAACATCGATGTTAAATACAACTTTGTTATTGTAAAAACATCGATGTTAAAACATTTGTGTTTCTCCAAAACATCAATGTTAAAGTATACTTATTATTGTCTAAACATCGGTATTAAAATATACTTGTTTTTGTCCAAAACATCGATGTTAAAAAATATTCGTTTGTTCACCAAAACATCTATGTTATTTTTTAAACATCGATGTTAAAATATACTTGTTTTTGCCCAAAAATCGATGTTAAAACATATAACAAAAAACAACAATATATATAATCTTAACATCGATTTTTTGAAAAAAAAAAAAACAAGTATACTTTTACATAATGTTAATAGATATTGGTTTCTTTTAAATAACATCGTTGTTAAAAACATCTTTGTTATAGCTAAACATCGATGTTTTATGCAAATCCAAATCATATTTCTTTGGTACCATTGTTAAAATAATGATATTATGGTCCAAAACATATATGATAAAATATACTTGTTTTTGTTCAAAACATCGATGTCAACATATATTTGTTTTTATCCAAAACATCAATGTTATAGTCAAAACATCGATGTTAAGGTATACTTGTGTTTCTTCAAAACATCGATGTTAAAACATATTTGTTTTTATCCAAAACATCGATGTTATAGTCTAAACATCTATGTTAAAATATAATTGTTTTTGTTTAAAACATCGATGTTAAAAAATATTGTTTGTTATCCAAAATATCGAGGTTATTGTCTAAACATCGATGTTAAAATATACTTGTTTTTGTTCAAAACATCCATGTTAAAAAATATTCGTTTGTACACTAAACATCGATGTAATTGTCTAAACATCGATGTAATTGTCTAAACATCGATGTTAAAATATACTTGTTTTTGCCCAAAACTTCGACGTTAAAACATATAACAAAAAACAACAACATATATATGATATTAAAATTGATGTTTTAAACAAAAAAAAGTATACTTTACATCGATGTTAAGGTATACTTGTGTTTCTTCAAAACATCGATGTTAAAACATATTTGTTTTTATCCAAAACATCGATGTTATAGTCTAAACATCTATGTTAAAATATAATTGTTTTTGTTTAAAACATCGATGTTAAAAAATATTGTTTGTTATCCAAAATATCGAGGTTATTGTCTAAAACATCGTTGATAGAAACAAATTTGTTTTGTTAAAACGTCGATGTCAAAAACATCTCTGGTGTAGCTTTATATGTATACTTTATCATAGATGTTTTGGATAAAAACAATATGTTTTAACAACGGTACCAAACAAATATGATTTGGTTTTGTATAAAACATCGATGATTTAGCAATCACAAAGATGTTTTTAACAACGATGTTTTAAAAAAAAAACCAATATGTTTTAATTCAAGTTTTTTCAAAAACATTGATGTTAAGAGCACATTTATTGTTGTTATTGTCAAAACATCGATGTTGAAGTATACTTGTTTTTGTTTAAAACATCGATATTAAAACATATTTGTTTTTATCCAAAACATCGGTGATATTGTCTAAACATCGATGTTAAATATACTTGTTTTTGTTCAAAACAACAATGATAAAAAATATTTGTTATTCACCAAAACATCGATGTTATTGTCTAAACATCGATGTTAAAATATACTTTTTTATGTCCAAAAATCGATGTTATTGTCCAAAAATCGATGTTATTGTCTAAACATCGATGTTAAAATATACTCGTTTTTGTCCAAAAATCGATGTTAAAACAAATAAATAAAAAAAACAACATAATCTTAACATCGATTTTTTGAACCAAAACAAGTATACTTTTACATCGATGTTAAAACATATTGGTTTTTTCTCAAAACATCGTTGTTAAAAACATCATTGTTATAGCTAAAACATCGATATTATTGTCCAAAACATCGATGTTATAGTCAGAACATCTATGATAAAGTATACTTGTTTTTTTTTCAAAACATTTATTTGTTTTTCTCCAAAACATCTATGTTATAGTCAAATTATCGATGTTGAAGTATACTTGTTTTTGTTTAAAACATCAAAATTAAAACATATTTGTTTTTATCCAAAACATCGATGGTATTGTCTAAACATCTATGTTAAAATATAATTGTTTTTGTTCAATTCATTGATGTTAAAAAATATTGGTTGTTCTCCACAATATCGAGGTTATTCTCTAAACATCGATGTTAAAAAATATTTGTTTCTTTCTTGTACATCGGTGTTAAGAACATCTTTGTTACAGCTAAAACATCGATGTAAAGGCACATTTATTGTTGTTTTTGCTAACACATCGATGCTAAAACATATAACAAAAAAAAACAATATATATGATCTTAACATCGATGTTTTGAACAAAAACAAGTATACTTTAACATCGATGTTAAAACATATTGGTTTTTTTAAAAACATCGTTGGTAAAAACATCGTTCGTAAAAACATCTTTGTTATAGCTAAAACATCGATGTTTTATACAAATCCGAATCATTTTTGTTTGGTACCATTGTTGAAACATCGATATTATAGTCCAAAACATCGGTGTTAAGGTACAATTGTTTTTGTTCAAAACATCGATATTAAAACACATTATTATAAATATTGGTTGTTCTCCAAAATATCGAGGTTCTTGTCCAAACGTCGATGTTAAAACATACATATTTTTGTCCAAAACATCGACGTTAAAAAATATTTGTTTATATCCAAAACATCGATGATATAGTCTAAACATCTATGTTAAATATACTTGTTTTTGTTTAAAACATCAATGATAAAAAATATTTGTTGTTCTCCAAAACACCCATGTCATTGACTAAACATCGATGTTAAAATATACTTGTTTTTGTCCAAAACCTCGATGTTAAAACATATAACAAAAAACAAAACTATATATGATCTTAAAATCGATGTTTTAAACAAAAACAAGTATACTTTATCATAGATGTTTTGGATAAAAACAATATGTTTTAACAATGGTACCAAGCAAATATGATTTGGATTTGTATAAAACATCGATGTTTTAGCTATAACAAAGATGTTTTTTACAACGATGTTGTTTTAAAAAAACCAATATGTTTTAACATCGATGTTAAAGTATACTTGTTTTTGTTAAAAACGTCGATTTTAAGATATATATTGTTGTTTTTGTTATATTTTTTAACATCGAGGTTTTGGGCAAAAACAAGTATAATTTAACATCGATGTTTAGACAATAACATCGATGTTTTGGAGAACAACAAATATTTTTTATCATCGATTTTTTAACAAAAACAAGTATATTTAACATCGATGTTTAGACAATATCATCGATGTTATGGATAAAAACAAATATGTTTTAACATCGTTGTTTTAAACAAAAACAAGTATACTTCAACATCGATGTTTTGACAATAATATCGATATTTTTGAGAACAACAAATATGTGTTAACATCGATGTTTTGACAATAACATCGATATTTTTGAGAACAACAAATATTTGTTAACATCGATGTTTTGAACAAAAACAAGTATACTTTATTATAGATGTTTTGACAATAACATCGATGTTTTGCATAAAAACAAGTAGTTTTTAATATCGATGTTTTGAACAAAAACAAGCATACTTCAACATCGATGTTTTAACAATAACAACAAAAAATGTGCCCTTAACATCAATATTTTTGAACATCGATGTTTTGGTGAACATCAAATATTTAAATTTTTTACAATTGATATTTTGAACAAAAACAAGTATATTTTAATATCGATGTTTAGACAATAACAAGTATACTTTAACATTGATATTTTGGAGAAAAACAAATGTTTTAACATCGATGTTTTTACAATAACAACGTTGTATTTAACATGGATGTTTTGGAAAAAAAAAATAGGTTATAACATCGATATTTAGGACTTAAAGAAGGATATTTCAACATGATCGTTTTTATAATAACATCGATGATTAATATGTTTTCTAATATCTTCGATGTTAATATGTGTATAAAACAAATATGTTTTCTAGATCGATCTTTTGGACAAAAACAAGTTTATTTTAACATTGATGTTTAGAAAATGACATGGGTGTTTTGAAGAACAACAAATATTTTTTATCATCGATTTTTTAACAAAAACAAGTATATTTAACATCGATGTTTAGACAATATCATCGATGTTATGGATAAAAACAAATATGTTTTAACATCGTTGTTTTAAACAAAAACAAGTATACTTCAACATCGATGTTTTGACAATAATATCGATATTTTTGAGAACAACAAATATGTGTTAACATCGATGTTTTGACAATAACATCGATATTTTTGAGAACAACAAATATTTGTTAACATCGATGTTTTGAACAAAAACAAGTATACTTTATTATAGATGTTTTGACAATAACATCGATGTTTTGCATAAAAACAAGTAGTTTTTAATATCGATGTTTTGAACAAAAACAAGCATACTTCAACATCGATGTTTTAACAATAACAACAAAAAATGTGCCCTTAACATCAATATTTTTGAATAAACTTGAATTAAAATATATTTGTTTTTTTCATGAACATCGTTGTTAAAAACATCTTTGTTACAGCTTAATCATCGATGTTTTATACAAAACTAAATGATATTTGTTTGGTACCATTGTTAAAACATATTGTTTTTATCCAAAACATCCATGATAAAGTATACATATAAAGCCATAACAGAGATGTTTTTAACATTGATGTTTTAACAATAACATATTTGTTTTCGACATCGATATTTTGGACAAAAACCAATTGAGTTTTACAAATATGATTTGGATTTGCATAAAACATCGATGTTTCAGTTATAACAAAGATGTTTTTAACTACGATGCTATTTAAAAAAATCAATATGTATTAACATGGATTTAAAAGTATACTTGTTTTTGTTCATAAAATCGACGTTGAGATCATATATATTGTTGTTTTTTGTTATATTTTTTAACATCTCTTTTGGACAGAAACAAGCATATTTTAACATCGATGTTTAGACAATAACATCGATGTTTTGGTGAACATCAACTAGTTTTTACCATCGATATTTTGAACAAAAACAAGTATATTTTAACATCGATGTTACTACAATAACAAAGTTGTATTTAAGATCGACGTTTTGTTTGAAAACTAATAGGTTTTAACATCGATATTTAGGACGAAAATAAGTATGTTTTCTAGATCGGTCTTTTGGACAAAAACAAGTTTATTTTAACATCGATGTTTAGACAGTGACATGGGTGTTTTGGTGAACAAACGAATATTTTTTAACATCGATGTTTTGGACAAAAACAAGTATATTTTAACATCGATGTTTAGACAATAACAAAGTTGTATTTAACATCGATTTGTGGACAAAAACAAGTAAATTTTAACATCGATGTTTAGACAATAACATCGATGTTTTGGTTAACATCAAATATTTTTTACTATCGATATTTAGAACAAAAACAATTATATTTTAACATCGATGTTTTTACAGTAACAAAGTTGTATTTAACTTCGACGTTATGGATGAAAACTAATAGGTTTTAACATCGATATTTAGGACGAAAACAAGTATATTTCAACATAATCGTTTTTATAATAACATCGATATTTTTTAACATCGATGTTTTGGACAAAAACAAGTATATTTTAACATCGATGTTTAGACAATAACATCGATGTTTTGGTGAACAACAAATATTTTTTATCATTGATGTTTTGAACAAAAACAAGTATTTTTAACATCGATGTTTAGAAAATATCATCTATGTTTTGGATAAAAACAAATAAGTTTTAATATCGATGTTTTGAACAAAAACAAATTTACTTCAACATCTATTTTTTGATAATAATAAAAATAAATGTGCTCTTAACATCGATGTTATTGAACAAACTTGAATTAAAACATATTGGTTTTTTTCAAGAACATCGTAGTTAAAAACATCTTTGTTATAGCTAAATCATCGATGTTTTATACCAAACTAAATCATATTTGTTTGGTACCATTGTTAAAACATTTTGTATTTATCCTAAACATCTATGATAAAGTATACATATAAATCTATAAAAGAGATGTTTTTAACATTGATGTTTTAGCAATAACAAATTTGTTTTCAACATCAATGAATTGGACAAAAACCAATTTGTATAAAACAAATATGATTTGGATTAGTATAAAACATCGATGTTTTAGCTATAACAAAGATGTTTTTAAATACGGTGTTATTTAAAAAAAGAAATATGTATTAACATGGATGTTAGAGTATACTTGTTCAAAACATCGATATTAAAACACATTTGTTTTTATCCAAAACATCGATGATATTGTCTAAACATCTATGTTATATATACTTGTTTTTGTTCAAAACATCAATGATAAAAAATAATTGTTGTTCTCCAAAAGACCCATGTCATTGACTAAACATCTATGTTAAAATATAATTATTTTTGTTCAAAACATTGTTTAGACAATAACATCGATGTTTTGGAGGAAGACAAATATGTTTTCTTAATCGGTCTTATGGACAAAAAGAAGTTTATTTTATCTTCGATGTTTAGACAATGACATGAGTGTTTTGGTGAACAAACGAATATTTTATAAGATCGATGTTTTGGATAAAAACAAGTATATTTTAACATCGATGTTTAGTCAATAACTTAGATATTTTGGAGAACAACCAATATTTTTAACATCGATGTTTTAAACAAAAACAATTATATTTTCACATCGATGTTTAGACGATAACATCGATTTTTTGGATAAAAACAAATATGTTTTAACATCGATGTTTTGAAGAAACACAGGTATACCTTAACATCGATGTTTTGAACAAAAACAGGTATACTTCAACACCGATGTTTTGACTATAACATCGATGTTTTGGATAAAAACAAATATATGTTGACATCGATGTTATGAACAATAACAAGTATACTTTATCATAGATGTTTTGACAATAACATCGATGTTTTAAACCATAATATCGATGTTTTAACAATGGTATCAAAGAAATATGATTTGGATTTGTATAAAACATCGATGTTTAGCTATAACAAAGATGTTTTCAACAACGATGTTGTTTAAAAAAAACCAATATGTATTAACATTATGTAAAAGTATACTTGTTTTTTTTTTTTCAAATAATCGATGTTAAGATCATATATATTGTTGTTTTTTGTTAATGTTTTGGGCAAAAAAAAGTATATTTTAACATCGATGTTTAGACAATAACATCGATGTTTTGGTGAACAAACGAATATTTTTTAACATCGATGTTTTGGACAAAAACATATTTATTTGAACATCGATGTTTAGACAATAACAAGTATACTTTAATATTGATGTTTTGGAGAAACACAAATAATTTAACATCGATATTTTTACAATAACAAAGTTGTATTTAACATCGATGTTTTGGATAAAAACAAATAGGTTATAACATCGATATTTAGGACAATAACAAGTTTATTTCAACCTTATTGGTTTTTGTAATTTCATCGATGATTTGGAGAAAAACAAATATGTTTTCTAGATCGATCTTTTGGACAAAAACAAGTTCAATTTAACATCGATGTTTAGACAATATCATCGATGTTTTGAATAAAAACAAATATGTTTTAATATCGATGTTTTGAACAAGAAAAGTATTCTTCAACATCGATGTTATGAACAATAACAAGTATACTTTATCATAGAAGTTTTGACAATAACATCGATGTTAAGATCATATATATTGTTGCTTTTGTTGATGTTTTGGGCAAAAAAAAGTATATTTTAACATCGATGTTTAGACAATAACATCGATGTTTTGGTGAACAAACGAATATTTTTTAACATCGATGTTTTGGACAAAAACATGTTTATTTGAACATCGATGTTTAGTCAATAACTTAGATATTTTGGAGAACAACCAATATTTTTAACATCGATGTTTTAAACAAAAACAATTATATTTTCACATCGATGTTTAGACAATAACATTGATGTTAAATATACTTGTTTTTGTTCAAAACATCAATGATAAAAAATAATTGTTGTTCTCCAAAACACCCATGTCATTGACTAAACATCTATGTTAAAATATAATTATTTTTATTGATTAGTTATTAATTTATCTCCCTACTTCTTGAGACTATCCAATTATTAACTGTGGATAAGGGCGACCAATTAAGTCTCAACACTATTTTTTTTTAGAGCTTTATTTATGCAAACGTTTCGGCCATTACGGCCATCTTCAGTGCTGTAAGGCAACATATTACAAATTATTTATTAAATTAACATATTTGCTAACAATTTTCTATTATTCTGATAACAATTCATCTAAAACACAATAACAATTAAATTTTTTCATAACTTACTACTAAATCAACAATGAAATTAATAATAAATTAATAAATTATTAACAATTACCTAAATTTGATTGATAAAAATTGTCTTCTAAAAATCCACCATCAGTGGTTTGTCAATTAATAATTAAAATAAATAGGTATCTGTTACCCTTGTCCAACTAACTACCTGTTTAATATTTTCATTGTTCAAAGTTCAGGGAGGATTAAGGGATAATGGACTCCACACTGCAAACCATACATTTTTATGTTTGAAAAAAAAAAAAAAAAAAAAAAAAAAAAAAAAAAAAAAAAAAAAAAAAAAAAAAAAAAAAAAAAAAAAAAAAAAAAAAATATTTACTTTTACTTACATACATACATAGACACACACACACCCACATACACACATTACATTCTTTCAGAATCGTGTCCTATTTTCCTTTTTCTCCCCTTTCTCTCCTTTCCTTTTCTTATTTGTTAATTTTTTCTAGTATTTCTCCATATAACTGGTTAATGCTTCTCGAGTCTGTTTTGAAATTTATGGCATTTTTTATATTTTCAGAAATGTGTATTGCCTCCAGCAGTTTTCTTCTTGTACTGTTTTCTTCCTTATTTAGGATCTGCACATTTTCAAAATAAAATTCATGATTTAGTTCTCCTGAATGTTTGGCTAATGCAGATTTGTTAATATTTTTTAGGCCATTTTTACAATCATTTTTGTGTTGATAAATCCGGTCTTTTAAATATTGCTTGGTTTCTCCTATGTATGTCGCCGGGCATCTGAGACAATCTATTTTATAAACTATGTTTGATTGCAAATCCTTATTAATTATGTCTTTTAAGTTATTGTATGTGTTTTTCACTTTATTTGTGGGTCTGAATGCAAAGTTGTAATCCTCTACATCATATTCCTTGAAGGCTCTTTGAATATTTTCTGCCAATCCTTTAATGTATGTTAATTTAACATATTTTTTTATTATTATTTTTCTTTTCTCTATTTGGGTACTTTTCTTTTTCATGCTTTTATTAATTATTAGATTAATATTTTTCGCCCATGCCTTTTCTATTATATTTTTGGGATAAAAATTATCTATGAATAATTGAAATATTTTGGTTTTTATATTACTTAAAAATATTTCGTCTGTTACTTTTATGGCCTTGTTAATAATGTTATTCATCACATTTATTTTCATGTGGTGTGGATGTAATGATAGATAATTTAAGATGATGTTACTAGTGGTTTGTTTCTTAGTCCACTCGGTGTAAATTTTATTATTGATCCTGACTATGTTTATATCTAGAAACCTGATTTTGCCTTTTTGTTCTACTTCCATCGTGAATTTCAGCTTTTTGTGATATCCATTTAATGCCTCTAAGAACTTCTTTGTGCTATTTTTATTTATAATGCAGAATATATCATCAATATACTTCATTATTATTTTGGGCTTTATCCCTGATTTTATTATTGCTTCTTTAATTAAATCGTTTATCACTAACCCAGACAGCACTACTGACATTACACCCCCCATTGGCAGTCCCAAAAGTTGTCTAAATAATTCTCCTTTATAACTAAATATCCCATTTTCACATACCAGTTTTATCCCCTCTAGATATAGGTTTTTATTTTTTATTTTTGTGTGTGGTACCACTTTCTCCCAATTTTCTTCTATGATATTATATACTTTTTTAAGTGGCACATTAGTAAATAGGGATACAATGTCAAAACTTATCATTAATTCATCTTCATTAATGCTTATACCTCTTAATTTTTCTTTAACCTCTATGGAATTCTTGACATCATAAGGATTGTCACTGGCTAGGTTATCTAATGAAGGTTTCAAATATTTGGAAAATTTATATATAGGAGATTTTCTACCATCAACAATTGGACGTAAATTTCTTTCTTCTTTATGAAGCTTTATCAATCCAAAAATTCTAGGGTTAATGCAGTGTTGGTCTATTAGTTGTTTTTTATCTTTTTCATCTATAAATTTGTGGGCATATAACCTTTCAATATATTTAGTTAATTTTTTCTTTATTTCTGGTAATGGATCCAACCTAATTTTCCTGTAAGTATTGTCCTCATTTAAAAGTTCTTGCATTTTTCTATCATAATCCTTTACCTCCATAATAGCCACTTTTTTAGTTTTATCTGATTTTAAAACAATTAATTGGGGGTTTTTCTTTTTAAATTTTAGCACCTCTTTTAAATCATGCTCCCAGATTTGGTAAATTAATTTTTGATTCTTGGTTTTATTTTGTTCAATATAATTTCCTATTTTCCTAATTATATTATTTCTTAATCCTGTGATGTGACTTTCACAGGTTTCCATTGAGCTTAAAATATATTCTACATCACTAATTAAATTGATAATGTCTTTTCTTAAATCTAATGGGAAAATGTTCACATTATCACCCAGACTAAGAAAATTTAATACATTTATTGGAATATCAATATCTGTCATATTTACAACAAGACCTTTCATATGCAGCTTTTTGTACCTGTCCACCATCTGATGTTCAGATGAATTTGTCTTGATTTTAAATTTACCTTCAATGTTATTACTATCAATGAATGTTCTATTTGCATGGTTATTCATATTGTTTGTCTCAGTGTAAGGTTTATTAATTTTAATTTTAATTAGTCGTTTTATTTTAAATTTTAAAGTGGAAAAATGTAAATGTTTGCAGGTTACAGTATATTTTGATATTAGGTTTTCTATGCTATCCCCTGTTGCTGGAAAAATATTGGCAATCTCATTTTTAATTACATTTAACTTTTTTAGGGCACTATTTTTCAACCAAAACCCTTGTTTTATGTCGAGGCTTAAAATATCTCTTGCTATCCTATATAAATACTGGCTTTTGTTCTGATTCAGCAAAAAACTATTGTTGAATATATTGTCACAACTAATAATAGGATAAAGTATATGAGATGGTATAATATTTTCTGCTCTACATCCCTATTAGATAATAAATCTTACCTTCAGCTTTAATGAGTTTTCTAAAACAGTTAATAAGATTATCAATCATATTTAGGTTATTGTTACCAACAATTTTAACAATATCTGCTTTGAAGTTCCTTAACATTTCATCGAGCGAAGCCATACTGGTCTGCTTCAGATTTAATGATTAGTTATTAATTTATCTCCCTACTTCTTGAGACTATCCAATTATTAACTGTGGATAAGGGCGACCAATTAAGTCTCAACACTATTTTTCTTTAGAGCTTTATTTATGCAAACGTTTCGGCCATTACGGCCATCTTCAGTGCTGTAAGGCAACATATTACAAATTATTTATTAAATTAACATATTTGCTAACAATTTTCTATTATTCTGATAACAATTCATCTAAAACACAATAACAATTAAATTTTTTCATAACTTACTACTAAATCAACAATGAAATTAATAATAAATTAATAAATTATTAACAATTACCTAAATTTGATTGATAAAAATGATGATGATGATGATAAAAAACTGCTGGAGGCAATACACATTTCTGAAAATATAAAAAATGCCATAAATTTCAAAACAGACTCGAGAAGCATTAACCAGTTATATGGAGAAATACTAGAAAAAATTAACAAATAAGAAAAGGAAAGGAGAGAAAGGGGAGAAAAAGGAAAATAGGACACGATTCTGAAAGAATGTAATGTGTGTATGTGGGTGTGTGTGTGTGTGTGTCTATGTAAGTAAAAGTAAATATTTTTTTTTTTTTTTTTTTTTTTTTTTTTTTTTTTTTTTTTTTTTTTTTTTTTTTTTTTTTTTTTTTTTTTTTTTTCAAACATAAAAATGTATGGTTTGCAGTGTGGAGTCCATTATCCCTTAATCCTCCCTGAACTTTGAACAATGAAAATATTAAACAGGTAGTTAGTTGGACAAGGGTAACAGATACCTATTTATTTTAATTATTAATTGACAAACCACTGATGGTGGATTTTTAGAAGACAATTTTTATCAATCAAATTTAGGTAATTGTTAATAATTTATTAATTTATTATTAATTTCATTGTTGATTTAGTAGTAAGTTATGAAAAAATTTAATTGTTATTGTGTTTTAGATGAATTGTTATCAGAATAATAGAAAATTGTTAGCAAATATGTTAATTTAATAAATAATTTGTAATATGTTGCCTTACAGCACTGAAGATGGCCGTAATGGCCGAAACGTTTGCATAAATAAAGCTCTAAAGAAAAATAGTGTTGAGACTTAATTGGTCGCCCTTATCCACAGTTAATAATTATTTTTGTTCAAAACATTGTTTAGACAATAACATCGATGTTTTGGAGGAAGACAAATATGTTTTCTTAATCGGTCTTATGGACAAAAAGAAGTTTATTTTATCTTCGATGTTTAGACAATGACATGAGTGTTTTGGTGAACAAACGAATATTTTATAAGATCGATGTTTTGGATAAAAACAAGTATATTTTAACATCGATGTTTAGTCAATAACTTAGATATTTTGGAGAACAACCAATATTTTTAACATCGATGTTTTAAACAAAAACAATTATATTTTCACATCGATGTTTAGACAATAACATCGATGTTTTAGAATAAAACAAATATGTTTTAACATCAATGATTTGAAGAAAAAAAGTATACATTAACATCGATGTTTAGACAATAACATCAATGTTTTGGTGAACATCAAATATTTTTTATCATCGATATTTTGAACAAAAACAAGTATATTTTAACATTGATGTTTAGACAATAACAAGTATACTTTAACATTGATGTTTTGGAGGCAAACAAATGTTTTAACATCGATGTTTCTACAATAACAAAGTTGTATTTAACATCAATGTTTAGAATGAAAAATATTAGGTTTTAACATCGATATTTAGCACGAAAACAAGTATATATCAACATAATCGTTTTTATAATAACATCGATGATTTGGAGGAAAACAAATATGTTTTCTTATTGTTTTGTTATTTTTTAACATCGATGTTTTGGACAAAAACAAGTATATCGTAACATCGATTATTAGACAATAACCTCGATACTTTGGAGAACAACCAATATTTTTTAACATCGATGCTTTTACAATAACAATGTTGTATTTAACATTGTATATATGTATATTTAACATCGATGTTTAGACAATAACATCGATGTTAAAGTATACTTGGATTTGTTCAAAATTAAAACATATTTGTTTTTATCCAAAACAACGATGACATTGTCTAAACATCGATGTTAAATATACTCGTTTTTGTTCAAAACATCGATGTAAACAAATATTAGTTTTCATCCAAAACATCGATGTTAAATACAACTTTGCTACTGTAAAAACATCGATGTTAAAATATTTGATTTTCTCCAAAACATTAATGTTAAAGTATACTTGTTATTGATGGTATCGTATAGTGGTTGATGATATCGATGGTAAAAAATATTTCATGTTCACCAAAACATCGATGTTATTGTCTAAACATCGACGTTATTGTCAAAACATCGACGTTGAAGAATACTTTTCTTGTTCAAAACATCGATGATATTGTCTTAACATCGATGTTAAATTAAACTTGTTTTTGTCCAAAAGATCGATCTAGAAAACATATTTGTTTTTCTCCAAATCATCGATGTTATTACAAAAACCAATAAGGTTGAAATATACTTGTTATTGTCCTAAATATCGATGTTATAACCTATTTGTTTTTATCCAAAACATCGATGTTAAATACAACTTTGTTATTGTAAAAATATCGATGTTAAATTATTTGTGTTTCTCCAAAACATCAATATTAAAGTATACTTGTTATTGACTAAACATCGATGTTCAAATAAACATGTTTTTGTCCAAAACATCGATGTTAAAAAATATTCGTTTGTTTACCAAAACATCGATGTTATTGTCTAAACATCGATGTTAAAATATACTATTTTTTGCCCAAAACATCAACAAAAAACAACAATATATATGAACTTAACATCGATTTTTTGAAAAAAAAAAAAAAAACAAGTATACTTTTACATAATGTTAATACATATTGGTTTTTTTTTAAATAACATCGTTGTAGAAAACATCTGTGTTATAGCTAAACATCGATGTTTTATACAAATCCAAATCATATTTCTTAGGTACCATTGTTAAAACATCGATATTATGGTTTAAAACATCGATGTTATTGTCAAAACATCTATGATAAAGTATACTTGTTATTGTTCATAACATCGATGTCAACATATATTTGTTTTTATCCAAAACATCGACGTTATTGTCAAAACATCGATGTTGAAGAATACTTTTCTTGTTCAAAACATCGATATTAAAACATATTTGTTTTTATTCAAAACATCGATGATATTGTCTAAACATCGATGTTAAATTGAACTTGTTTTTGTCCAAAAGATCGATCTAGAAAACATATTTGTTTTTCTCCAAATCATCGATGTAATTACAAAAACCAATAAGGTTGAAATATACTTGTTATTGTCATAATTATCGATGTTATAACCTATTTGTTTTTATCCAAAACATCGATGTTAAATACAACTTTGTTATTGTAAAAATATCGATGTTAAATTATTTGTGTTTCTCCAAAACATCAATATTAAAGTATACTTGTTATTGACTAAACATCGATGTTCAAATAAACATGTTTTTGTCCAAAACATCGATGTTAAAAAATATTCGTTTGTTCACCAAAACATCGATGTTATTGTCTAAACATCGATGTTAAAATATACTTGTTTTTGCCCAAAACATTAACAAAAAACAACAATATATATGATCTTAACATCGATTTTTTGAAAAAAAAAAAAAAACAAGTATACTTTTACATAATGTTAATACATATTGGTTTTTTTTTAAATAACATCGTTGTAGAAAACATCTTTGTTATAGCTAAACATCGATGTTTTATACAAATCCAAATCATATTTCTTAGGTACCATTGTTAAAACATCGATATTATGGTTTAAAACATCGATGTTATTGTCAAAACATCTATGATAAAGTATACTTGTTATTGTTCATAACATCGATGTCAACATATATTTGTTTTTATCCAAACATTGACGTTATTGTCAAAACATCGATGTTGAAGAATAATTTTCTTGTTCAAAACATCGATATTAAAACATATTTGTTTTTATTCAAAACATCGATGATATTGTCTAAACATCGATGTTAAATTGAACTTGTTTTTGTCCAAAAGATCGATCTAGAAAACATATTTGTTTTTCTCCAAATCATCGATGTAATTACAAAAACCAATAAGGTTGAAATATACTTGTTATTGTCATAATTATCGATGTTATAACCTATTTGTTTTTATCCAAAACATCGATGTTAAATACAACTTTGTTATTGTAAAAATATCGATGTTAAATTATTTGTGTTTCTCCAAAACATCAATATTAAAGTATACTTGTTATTGACTAAACATCGATGTTCAAATAAACATGTTTTTGTCCAAAACATCGATGTTAAAAAATATTCGTTTGTTCACCAAAACATCGATGCTATTGTCTAAACATCGATGTTAAAATATACTTGTTTTTGCCCAAAACATTAACAAAAAACAACAATATATATGATCTTAACATCGATTTTTTGAAAAAAAAAAAAAAAACAAGTATACTTTTACATAATGTTAATACATATTGGTTTTTTTTTAAATAACATCGTTGTAGAAAACATCTTTGTTATAGCTAAACATCGATGTTTTATACAAATCCAAATCATATTTCTTAGGTACCATTGTTAAAACATCGATATTATGGTTTAAAACATCGATGTTATTGTCAAAACATCTATGATAAAGTATACTTGTTATTGTTCATAACATCGATGTCAACATATATTTGTTTTTATCCAAACATTGACGTTATTGTCAAAACATCGATGTTGAAGAATAATTTTCTTGTTCAAAACATCGATATTAAAACATATTTGTTTTTATTCAAAACATCGATGATATTGTCTAAACATCGATGTTAAATTGAACTTGTTTTTGTCCAAAAGATCGATCTAGAAAACATATTTGTTTTTCTTCAAATCATCGATGTAATTACAAAAACCAATAAGGTTGAAATATACTTGTTATTGTCCTAAATATCGATGTTATAACCTATTTGTTTTTATCCAAAACATCGATGTTAAATACAATTTTGTTATTGTAAAAATATCGATGTTAAATTATTTGTGTTTCTCCAAAACATCAATATTAAAGTATACTTGTTATTGTCTAAACATCGATGTTCAAATAAATATGTTTTTGTCCGAAACATCGATGTTAAAAAATATTCGTTTGTTCACCAAAACATCGATGTTAAAATATACTTTTTTTTGCCCAAAACATTAACAAAAAACAACAATATATATGATCTTAACATCGATTATTTGAAAAAAAAAAAAAACAAGTATACTTTTACATAATGTTAATACATATTGGTTTTTTTTAAATAACATCGTTGTTGAAAACATCTTTGTTATAGCTAAACATCGATGTTTTATACAAATCCAAATCATATTTCTTTGGTACCATTGTTAAAACATCGATATTATGGTTTAAAACATCGATGTTATTGTCAAAACATCTATGATAAAGTATACTTGTTATTGTTCATAACATCGATGTCAACATATATTTGTTTTTATCCAAAACATCGATGTTATAGTCAAAACATCGGTGTTGAAGTATACCTGTTTTTGTTCAAAACATCGATGTTAAGGTATACCTGTGTTTCTTCAAAACATCGATGTTAAAACATATTTGTTTTTATCCAAAAAATCGATGTTATTGTCTAAACATCTATGTTAAAATGTAATTGTTTTTGTTTGAAACATCCATGATAAAAAATATTCGTTTGTACACCTAAACATCGATGTTATTGTCTAAACATCGATGTTAAAATATACTTTTTTTTCCAAAACTTCGATGTTAAAACATATAACAAAAAACAACAATATATATGATCTTAAAATTGATGTTTTAAACAAAAACAAGTATACTTTATGTTAGATCGAGGTATCGATCATGTGTCGAAAATGGCATATGATTATTTGTATTGTTATATAAAATATTCATTTAATTGCTTGTTCGCAAACTGAAAGGGTGTTTTATTATTTATTAAAATATAACAATTGGCGACGAGGCGGTTTATGTCATCGAGAAAAGCCACGCGTGCGGCTAGGAGGCAAGATGACTGGGCGGAAGAAGAGGAAGCTAGAGTACCTCGGAAGGGAGGCGATTCTTCAGCTTCGGGTTTCGCGCCAGCGGGGTTCCTTCTACCTCCACCCGGCCAGTTCGACGTGGAAAAGGACGACTGGCGGATGTACCAAGGGCGTCTAGACGAATTTTTCATTGTAAACAACATAGACGAAAAAAAAAGGTATCTATTTTGATTAGCATAATTGGAAAAGATGGTTATCGATGCCTGCGGGATCTTTGTGATCCAGCTCTACCAAAGGAAATGTCATTTCAGGAACTGTGTTCGATTATGTCGAGGCAGTTCCTTTCACGAAATTCTTTTTTCAGGCAAAGGATTAAATTTTATGAATTGTCGCAAGGCCTAAATGAATCTATCGCTGATTGGTACAGGCGCGTAAAAAACGGCGCGGCTTTATGTAAATTTGGCAATGGCCAAGAAAATATTTTGAAAGATAGATTTGTTTGCGACCTTTCTAATAATTCTATTTTAGATAGGTTGTGCGAGCTGAATCCGGATGACAAGTCATTCCTTGATTTTATGAGTTGGCCTTACAAAGGGAGGCTTTGGAAAAGGGAAAGGTCAAACCTTCGGAGGAGGTGGATAAAATGGTCGATATACGCCGCCACAATGATAATGAAAAGTGTAAAGCGTGTGGTAAGTCAAATCACTCATTTGAGAAATGTAGATTTAAGTCATACCAGTGTCACAAATGTGGAAGAAAAGGGCACTTGGCGAACGTCTGTAAGGGTCCGACACGTAGGACGAACCACCTTGAGGATGACCAGGTTCCCGATAGCTCGGTGTCACGGTTGGAGGTATTTAAGGTGAATTCCGAAATCTCAGTTCCTCCGTTGATGGCTGACGTTATTTTCGAAGGGAAACCATTAAGGTTAGAAGTGGATACAGATGCTGGGTTAACAATTATGCCATCACATGTTTATAGGTCCACCTTCAGTGATCTACCATTACTTAAGACGGATATTAAATTAAAAGCATTCGGGGGAGAGGTTCTTAAGCCGATTGGTATAATAAAGGGCAAAGTGGTCTGGCGTGGAAAAGAAGCGGAAGGGCAAATAGTAGTTGTTCCCAAGGGATCCATATGTTTAATGGGACGTGATTGGATTAAAATTTTTGGCTTGCGTCTTGAAGGAATAAATTTTAATGAGGAGATCAACACAGTGGGCTTAGATAGCTTACTCGCGGAATATAAGGATCTTTTCCGAGAAGAGTTAGGCTGTTATAAGTTTGATAAAGTAAAATTACGTTTGAAATCCGATGTAAAACCAAAATTTTGCAAACCCCGACCTATTCCCTTTGCTTTTCGGGAAAAAGTTGATGAAGAATTAGAGAAATTGGAGAATTTGGGATTGATTAGCCGAGTTGATCACAGCCAATGGGGTACGCCGTTAGTTCCAGTTTTAAAGCCAGATGGGTCGCATAGGTTGTGTGCTAATTACAAAATCACGGTTAACCCTTGTTTGGAAGATGAAAATTTTCCCCTACCTCGCATTGAAGAAGTTTGGGATGCCCTTCAAGGAGGCGTTTATTTTTCAAAAATTGATTTTGTAAGGGCGTATAATCAGCTGGAGCTAGATGAGGAATCGAAGATGATCATGGCATGGTCCACTCACAAAGGTATTTTTAAAGTAAATAGGCTAACTTTTGGGCCGAAGGTAGCTGTAGCAGTATTTCAAAGGACGGTTCAAAGGATTTTACAGGGCTTAAAGGGGGTTATAAATTTTCTGGACGACGTCATAATATCAGGCAGGACTCGTGAGGAACATATGAAAAACTTACGTGAAGTTTTTAAACGCCTTTTGGAGGCCGGGTTTACTCTGAACGTGAAAAAGTGCTCGTTTTTTCAAAAAGAAATAAAGTATTTGGGCCACATCATTTCCAGCGCTGGAATAAAACCGGTTCCGGAAAAATTGAAAGCTCTTCTTGATTTACCGGTACCCAAAAATCCTTCTGAAGTTCGATCATTTGCAGGGGTGATAAATTACTATGGGAAATTCGTCGCGGGTCTGGCAGACATAATGTGTCCCCTTTATGAATTATTAAAAAAAGGTACCAAGTTCAATTGGACTTCTGAGTGCCAAATCGCTTTTGAAACAGCTAAAAATAAAGTCGCGGAAGGTGCTACTAAAGTATCAATAAATATTGATCTTTGTAAACAAATTAAAAACTTTTATTTGTTCACATAACCAATGAGAAATAATAATCATAATAATTTAAACATATGTCCATATAGATACTACATTTCTCCCCCCTTAAGGAGTTATAGTTCCCGGGTATTCTTCGATGGCTCCTTCCCTTATCCGCAGCTGATCAGCATGCTTCCGTTTCTCCTGTCCACCGGCCAGGACCACGTAAGATAGCTCACCAGTCCTCTTCATAACAGTTCCGGGTTCCCAACCTCCTTTCCCCCTTCCTTCCAGATCCAGACATCGTCACCACTCTCGAATTGACGTGGTTTCACCTTCCTATCGTGATATTCTTTTCCTTTCCAGATCCTCCCTTCAAGGGTTGACTTGAAGTCCGGCTTCACACGATCCAGAAGAGTTGGGATCCGACGTCCCAGAAATAACTCAGCTGGAGCACGTCGTGTAGTCTTTTGAGGCGTATTACGATAACTTAAAAGAAATCTTTGAAGAGCTAGCACTCGGTCGGACGACTCTTTTTCGCAAGCTTTGTACCGGCTCTTAAAGGTTTTTATCAATCTTTCTACTTACCCATTTGACTTAGGATGGTAGGGGGTAATTTTAATGTGCCTAATCCCGTTATTTAGACAAAAAAATTCAAACTCTTGGGACCTGAATTGCGGTCCATTATCCGTGACGATATTCTTCGGAATCCCATATCTAGAAAACCACGATCTCAACCGTCTGATGACTATTTCGGATGTCGTTTTCTGTAGCATTTCTATCTCTGGCCACTTTGAATATGCGTCGACACCAACTAGCCACTGTTGTCCATCAAACGGTCCGGCCAGATCTAAGTGTACTCTCTCCCAGGGTGCGTCGGGTACATTCCAGGGATAAAGGGGAACTTCCGGTTCGTCATCACGACCTTCTTGGCATGGATGACATTTCTTAACATATTTTTCCACCTCCTCATCTATACCAGGCCACCAGGTATAGTACCTCGCCAACGACTTCATTCCTTCTATGCCCGGATGACCTGAATGTAATATTTTTAAAACTCTTCCCCTTAACGTTTCCGGTGACACAAAACGATTTAACCACATAATAATACCTTCTTCCACAGAAAGCTCATCTCTCTTTCTCCAATAGGACTTAAATTCTTCCTGCACAACCCTTGGCCATCCGTGCAAAACAAAGTTCCTACCTTTTTTTAGGATTCTATCCGCTGATGTCTCTCTGGCAATGTCATCCATCTTCACCAAAGTCGCAATTTTATCAGATTGAATAGATCTGACGAACCTATCTTCTTTCATCATATCAATCGAAATTGTGTCTTGAGTACTAATAGGCAGTCTTGAAAGCGCATCAGCCACAATATTCGACGACCCCTTACAATATTCCACATCGAAATTGTAAGCCAAAAGAAAAATCGCCCATCGAACTAACCTGTTGTTCTGAACTTTGGGTAAGTCCCGATCTGGCCCGAAAATTCTTGTCAACGGCTGATGGTCAGTTGATAATGTGAATTTTCGCCCAAATAAAAACTGGTGGAATTTTTTCACCCCATAAACAATAGCTAACGCTTCCTTGTCTATCGACGCATAGTGTGCTTCTGCAGAAGATAGGGTTCTTGACGCGTACGCCACTGGTCTTTCGCTACCGTCAGACATTTTGTGGAGAAGTACCGCTCCTAGCCCCGTCTCAGATGCATCACAACGTACTATCACCGGCTTACTAATGTCATACGGCAAAATAGTTTGGTCAGTTGATAATAAATTTTTGACTTTATCAAATGCCTTCTGCTCACGATCTGTCCACTGCCACTTGACTTTCGTTCCCGTCAGTCTGTGCAAATCAGCGCAATGACCATGTAGGTGTGGAATAAACTTCTCATGGAAGTTTACCATACCAAGAAACACTCTTAGTTCCTTTACGTTACGAGGAGTCGGACAATTTTTTATAGCCCTAACCTTATCTTCAAGCGGATGGACTCCATTCTTATCTATTCGATACCCTAAATACTTGACAGATTCTTTTTGAAATTGGCATTTCTCTAATTTAACCCTGACTCCTGCCGTTTGAAGTCGTCGAAATACCTCTTTTAAGCGCCGTAGATGAACTTCCGGACTTCGACCACCTACCAGTATATCATCCAAGAGAACTGACACATCAGGTATTCCGTCTAATAATTTCTCCATGTATGTTTGGAATTTAGCTGGTGCTGTTTTTAAACCAAAGCATAGCCTCCGGTACCTAAAATAACCAATATGAGTGGCTATAGTCAGATAATCTCTGTCTCCTTCGTCTACTTCCATCTGAAGATATGCATCCCTCAAGTCAATAACCGTGAATTGAGTTGCCGATGCATGTTTCGATACTAAATCATCAAAAGTCGGTAAAATACAATGCTCATCTAACAGAACCGGGTTCAATGTTACCGCAAAGTCTCCACAGATCCTCACAGCCCCATTGCCTTTATCAATGTTGACCGTTGGTGTGGCCCACCTAATAGGACTCACGGCTGGATCTACTCTTTCTATAATTCCGTGGTTTTCGAGACGTTTTAATTCCTGCTCCACGGGCTTCCTCAGAGGAAATGGAACTCTACGAGCCTTGTATGCCACCGGACTGCTCCCTTCTTTCAAAATAATTTTAGCTTTGACCCCTCGCAACCGGTCTAGCTCATTTTTAAAGATAGCAGAATATTCACTACATAATTTCTCAATATCTTCCGACCTAACTTCTTTAGCTCCTGTCTTTAGCTCATCTTTTTGTTTAAGCTTTCGAATAGTAACAGGCTCTGGTAATCTCATGTTAAAAGCAAGTGACCAAGGTAGACCGAACAATGGTACATCATCATCCTCCATCACCACAACAGGCAAGCATCTGACTTCTGATCCTACTTCAACCTCGACCTCGGTAGTCCCCACCGTCTTCAACTTTTTTTTTCCATATCCCGAAAGAAAACCTCTATAAGGCCTCAATTCGGGGAATCCCAATTTTTTCCACCAATCCTTATTGAGAGTCGATACTCTAGCTCCTGAATCGTATTCCATTCTGCAGTAATGACCGTTTATTTTAACATCTATCGTGGCCCTAGGAGCCTTACTACTAACTGATTGAATGGCTACCGGCTGCTCTACTTCGCTACCGCTGTCATCATCCTCGACAGTTCTGACCTGGCGAGGTAATTTTGACTTACAACAACGGGCATAATGACCTCGTACCGAACACTTTCTGCAAACCGAGTTAATTGCTGGACAAGTCCGGCCTATATGCTGATTGAAACCACAGCTTTTACATTTACCCTTCGGCTTGACCCGCTGCCCAATCTTCTCTATTGCCACACTACTGGGCTCACCAATCTCAACTTCTGCCTCCGCTTTCTCTAGGATTAGCCCTAGCTCCAGAACAGTCTGAAAGGAAACTACTTTTTGTACATTACCAACGACATGGATCCCATCAGGCCAACGCTGACGAACTTCCGTTTCGAGTTTCCTATGTCCGACTCCCGCAATAAACCGGTCACGTAACCGCTCATCTACACTCGTACCGTATTTACAGTTCATACAAAGTTCCTTTAATCGATTGGCATAAACAATAAAAGTTTCTCCAGCCATCCTGTTTGCTTGCTCGAACTCTATACGACTCGCGAAAAGTGTTTTAGTAGGCATAAAAATATCCCTAAACCCCTTCAAAACTTCCTCATAATCTACCGTGTCTACATCTTTAGGAAAGAAATAGTTTTGAATTGCCGCCAAAGCAGAGGTTCCTACGAATGCCAGAAGAAGGTCTTTCCTCACGTCAGACAACGCTTCACCTTCGAAACCCTTTAACCTGCAAACTCTCTCGAAATGACTGAGGTAATTTGCCCACCTTACTTGTGTACTATCGAAGGGATGAAAAGAGAACTTACTGACCTTCTCCTCTATTGCGCTTAACTCCTTCCGACGGCGCTCCTCTTCCACTTCACGTCGTGTGGTCTTTGACATCCTCGTCGCCAATAAAGTATCAATAAATATTGATCTTTGTAAACAAATTAAAAACTTTTATCTGTTCACATAACAGTA
>CAJVQU020000046.1:0-29132 GCA_911387785.2 Aelia acuminata
TATAAAAACTGAAAAATGGTTAAAATGCATTAGCATTTGTACGAAAATTGCAAAAATCTATCAAAATAACTGGAAAAATACGAAAACCAAGAAAAAAAATTGGATCGAAGAAGTAAGAAAATATATGATCGTTTGTTATAAACTTTGTTAAATTTATATAAAAACTGAAAAATGCATTAGCATTTGTACGAAAATTATTAAAATCGTATAAAATTATAAGAAAAGATATGTAAACCAAGAAAAATATTGGATCGAAGTAGTAAGAAAATATATGATCGTTTGTTATCAACTTTGTTAAATTTTGTATAAAAGATGTAAAAATGTTGAAAATGCTTTAGAATTTGTACGAAAATTGTTAAAATCATATAAAATTATATGAAAACCAAGAAAAATATTGGATCGAAGTAGTAAGAAAATATATGATCGTTTGTTATCAACTTTGTTAAATTTTCTATAAAAGCTGTAAAAATGTTGAAAATCCATTAGAATTTGTACAAAAATTGTTAAAATCATATAAAATTATATGAAAACCAAGAAATATATTGGATCGAAGTAGTAAGAAAATATATGTTCGTTTGTTATCAACTTTGTTAAATTTTGTATAAAAGATGTAAAAATGTTGAAAATGCTTTAGAATTTGTACGAAAATTGTTAAAATCTAACAAAGTGACTGGAAAAATGCGAAATAAAAGAAACATAACGGAACGAAGAAGTAAGAAATAAAGAAAATATATGTTTATTTGTTATAAAATTTCTAATAAATGTTGAAAATGCATTAGAATTTGTACGAAAATTGTTAAAATCTAACAAAATGACTGGAAAAATGCGAAATTAAAAGAAACATAACGGTACGCAGAAGTAAGAAGTAAAGAAATTATATGTGTAATTGTTATAAAAGATGTAAAAATGTAGAAAATGTGTGATAATTTGTACAGAAATGGTTGAAATCTTATCAAATTACATAAAACCTTACAAAATGATATGAAATCTTAATAACAGATATGTAATTTTAAAAAAATACCGTAATGAAAAAGGAAGAAAGAAAGAAATTTTCATGAAATTTGTCATAAACGTTGTTAAATTGGTAAATAATAAAGAAAATGCATGAGAATTTAAACGAAAATCGTTAAAATTATATTAAAAAAGATGAAATTTAGACAAAATTACCGGAATGAAGAAGTAAAAATGTTGAAAAAATGCGTTAGAATTTGAACGAAAATTGTTATAATCTAACACAATTATTGGAAAAATGCGAAATTAAAAGAAACATAACGGTACGCAGAAGTAAGAAGTAAAGAAAATATATGTCTAATTGTTATAAAAGTCGTAAAAATGTAGAAAATGGGTGATAATTTGTATAGAAATGGTTGAAATCTTATCAAATTACATAAAACCTTACAAAATGATATGAAATCTTAATAACAGATATGAAATTTTGATTGATTTGATTTGATGAAAGATGAAAATTAAAAAAATACCGGAATGAAAAAAGGAAGAAAGAAAGAAATTTTCATGAAATTTGTCATAAACGTTGTTAAATTGGTAAATAATAAAGAAAATGCAAGAGAATTTAAACGAAAATCGTTAAAATTATATTAAAAAAGATGAAATCTTAATAGCAGATATGGAATTTTTAAAAAATACCGGAATGAAGAAGGAAGAAAGAAAGAAATTGTCATGAAATTTGTCACGTTTTCAGGATACCCCCCGTGGGAAGTTTCCACTTCATAGAGATACCTCCTAGCAGCATCGATTCGGGCTCTCTTTGCTATGACTACAGGTAATCCTAATTGACAAGAACGTACATTCCATTTGAGAATGAAAAATCGTACAGCAGGTAAAACATGTGCGTCGTTGCTGAGTATTCCGACAGGAATTTTCATGACGGATCCTATTATCGCCTCTGCTAAAAGGCATGTCGCAGTAATGACACTTACTTAATGACATGATAAAAGAAAATAATACAAATTTCAAAATTCTATAGAACCTCAAGGAATATTTGATTCGAAAATAAATCTAACTTTACAACAGGTAAAAAAATATTTATGTGTTTAAAATAAAAATGTTAAAAATAAAGATTAAAATAAAATAATAACTTTCGAAAATATTAAAAACAACGAAAAGAATACATTAAGAGGTGTTTAGTACATTGTTTATCCTTATAGGATTAAAGTCCATATAAACTGGACAGGAAGACAACTTTGCACAACATGATCAAACCTGTTAAAAAACTGAAGGTATAGTATTAGAAAAAAAAAAAAAGATTAAGAGGTCAAAGTAGATGATTTTATCCTTGTAGGATTAACGGATCAAACTCCATATAAATCGAACATGACCAAATCTGTTTTCTTCACATGGAGATAATGATAAAAGTTCGAAGTACATTAAGAGCTTTTTAGTACATTGTTTATCCTTAGAGGATTAACGGATCAAAGCCCATATAAACTGGACATGATGAAACTTGGGCACAACATGATCAAACCCGTTTATAGATGTGAGCATCATAAAGGTTACAAGAGAGGTTATAAGAGGGTAAGTAAAAAGGAAGGTTATATAAGGAAGATCACGTGACCATGAACGAAGCCTAGAGTATTAGAAAACAATATGGCGGCCGGTTAGACTCAGCCTCTTACATAGTAAAAAATAAAAATCCCAGCGGTCACGTGATCCATAAACCAGGCTTAGAGTAGCAGAAAACAATATGGCGGACAAGTTCCTGATTACTAGGTAGGGGGGGGGGATAAGCAAGAGAAACGTATATGTTGAGATAACAATATTCTATAGGTATCTGACCTTAGGAAGGGGGGGGGGAGAGTGGGGGGGGTTAAAATACTGCAGGCCATTCAAATTAGGTGGTCAAGGTATAGTAGAACCCAATAAGGGGTTCACGTGACGTTAGGAATGGTTAGGGATGGTTAGGAATGGTGTACATGGTACTTACGGAGTAGACGGGCGCGCAAAAAAGTGCGCCAGAATCCCCAAAATCACCCTACTGATAACCACTATTACTACGTAAGATTCTTACATAGCACTTATGCTGATGATAAAAACAAGCCAGTCCGCCGGAAGCTCGGCCGTATTTACTCCTCCTAACAGCTGGGCAGTAAACAGGTTGTTGTACGTGGACATCCTTCTCGGCTTAGCTCTTATCTCAGTAGAAACGTAGGTTTCAAAGAGACATACTATATCATATTGTTCTGTGCATTCGTCAAGTTGAAGAAATTTTGATAGCTCTATTTGTACGGGGAATACCCCAAAAATAAAAAAATAAATTATTATTAGTTTTATTAAATTAGAATTAATCAATATCTAAGGTTAAGAATTAATCAATATCTAAGGTTAAGAATTTAAGAATTAATCAATATCTAAGGTAGGATTTATATAAATATTGATATGGCAATAATTAATTTTAAACTATTTCTAGATACTAATAAAAAATAGATAACTACTATTACTACGTAAGGTTTATAGGACATATTATATCATACTGTTCTGCGCATTTATCAAGTTGTAAGACATTTTGGTAGCTTTTGATATTCCAAAATAAAACGCTAAAAAGTGATACCTTCTCTACCAATGTTTCGTTTTTCCATTTCCTAATATTTATTTGGTGATTTTCTGCCACTGGTCGAGTTTTTCACTTAGTTTTTTCCTTTTATTTCCTTGAACTGGTGAAGAAATGGGTGACTGTTTACCTTCGCCAAGTGTTTACAGCAGACCTCCGACTTCCTCTCATTTTGAAATACCTTTTTTTTACATGTCACACAGAGTGTTATCGAAGTTAAGCAGTCTGTTAAGCTACAAAAATATTTGTTTTGCCTCTTCTCTTTCTTCAGGTGATTTGCCATGTGCAATAGATATATGTTTTCCTTAAATAAATCTTTTTTTCATAGTTTCTTGCTTCAATAAATAACTGTTTAAAGAAATTAGTATAGACCTAGGCTTATTGTTTTTAGTTTTTCTAAGCCTGTAGCAGTTATTGATAGCTCCATGCGATAGAGTTATCTTTATGTTGGATAATATGTTTTTGACTTCATCTCCGGTATTTTCCATGATTGTATTTTCTTTCTCCGGCACATTAAACGTTATTAAGTTATTTTTTCTGTCTTCTTTTTTTTTTTCAAGATTCTGTTAAGCATGATGGGGATAATTAAGGATACAAAACTTGGAACATAAAATGTGCCTTTTATTTATTTCACAAACAACAACATGGAGAGAGTATAACCTCATACTGAACCTTCCTTCACATCCGAAGCAGTGTTGCCATTACAATACAATATTATATTATATTCAATAAATCATTGTTAATTAACAGATTCTTTGTCCTATTTACTAATATTGAGTTAGGTTTTTTGAGTTCACAGATTTTGTTTATTGCGTACTATAGCTACGATACCACTGAATCATTAATATTTTCAGATTCCTTATTGTTTTTACGAATTTCTATTAATATAGACTGTACAGTCAGTGGTTCACTATCTAATGATTCATTACTGTTATTAGTTAGCTATGATTCATTGTTAATGTAGGAAAGGAAAGCCACGGAGATACTCGAGGAGTTTCGATTTAGCCCCAGAACCTCTTCACTGTCATCCTCTTCGCCTCTCTTACAGACCACAAATCAACCGACCAGCACGATAAATAATAATAATTTAGGTCCACTGTTTAACTATAACTATTTAACCATAACTATAAACGTTTCGCCCCATCTAAACAAAATAAAATTGAAATTATATTGTGCAACATAAGCGGTTACTCAAATATACTTTATACAACCCCCGAGGAAATTAATATCACTCAAACCACTCTGGCACTTTGTATAGTGGAAATATGGCTAAAGGACTCTAACTTTTGCATCCCGCCGTGGCTAACAGATTATGACTCGTTTTCTTCTAATGCAATCAAAAGCAAACGAACCGGAAGAGCGAGTGGTGGAATAATAACATATATAAATAAAAATATTGCTCAAAATCCCATTATACTGGAGACAAATCACTATTTTAACATAGTAAACTTCTCCATACACAATAAAAAGTTTATCCTGGGCAAAATATACTTACCTCCAGAGTGTGACATTGAAGAATGCCTCGACTTATTTGATTATGCAATGTCTAATATTCTGGTTAATTTTCCAGACAATTATATAAACCTGTGCGGAGATTTTAATGCATATGTGGGCAGTCTAAACAACATTGATGATAATGTACTTGAAGGCACCAATCTCTTTGCCACGCGATTGGTGAAACACACGAACTTTAATCGACGTGGTAAACTTATTGTGGAGACAATGGAAGCTCTCGGGTTCTATTTATGCAATGGTAGATGTTTATCAGACAGACCGGGAAAGTTTACACATATTTATATAAGAGGTAAGAGTACAATTGACCTGATATGAGTTAATGAAAAATGCCTTCCAATAGTCCAAGACATGAAGGTATCTACATTCTCAGAACTAACGGATCATCTAGCTTGCACTATCCTCTTAAATAATATAGACCATAGTATACAGGAAAATCAAAACCAACCTCAGAAAGTATTAAAGTACACTAAGTAGGAACCAGCTAGGACCAGGATCTTTCAAAATAACCTTACCTTATCGCAATGAATATATTTTAATTCAGATAATACTAACCATTTGCATGAAAATTTTATAGCAATGGTTGAATCTTTAGTTGAAGCGGGTTTAATAGCGTATAGATAACAGGACAAAAGATAACAAAACTAAATGGTATGATTTGGAATGCAAATATCTGAAAACACAAGTAAGGAAGACAGTCAGTGTTCAGGATCAGAAGAGAGAAGACGTGTCCCTACTTAGCTCTCCTAGCTGTTCAGATAAGACTGAAATAACTATATATATTATTATTACTTTCTTTTTATCTTTTAATAATTGTACTTATATTATTTTTTTATTTGTGAAGAAGCACCTTTTATAATTTCTTTATTTTTATTATTTTTTTTATTTTGTTCTCTTAATATCGTTCTACTTTACTTTTCTTTATTTTAAATATGGGAGATCCCATAGATCTAAGTAGCCCGAAAGCTAAAAGAAAACGGCCTCGTGTTCGTCTAAAGCCATTTCCAGATGATTCCGAAAATGTGACCCCAAAAAACACTGCCCCCACGTTTTTAGTTGTCCAAAGAACAGACGAAGATAACTTTCAAAAAGTATCTCCTTTTCTAATTAATAAATTTCTAACTGCCCTTGTAGGAGAATTAAATAATGTTAAAAAATTAATAAACGGTTGTTTACTAATCGAAGCTAAACATGGGAAACAATCAGAAAAACTGCTAAAATGCCAAAATTTCGCGGGTCAAATTTGCGTAGAAGTATCCCCGCACAATACATTAAATTATAGTAAAGGTGTAAGTAGATGCCAGGACCTACAGTTCCTTGAAATAGATGAAATAAAAAACGAACTCTCCGGCATCATTAAGGATATAACTCGCATTAAAATAAAAATAAATGGCAACGAAATACTGACAAATACATATATAATCACATTTCCCACACCAAAAATACCAGAAAAAATAAAAATAGGATTCTTAACAGTTAAAGTCCAGCAGTACATCCCAAATCCCATGCGGTGCTTCAGCTGTTTAGGATTTGCGCATCCCACTAATGTGAGTAAACAAAAAACGAAATGCATTCAATGCGGAGGAGAAAAACACAGTGAAAACACAAGATGCAACCTACCAGCTAAATGTGCAAATTGCGAGGGGCCGCACAACGCTTTAGATCGCTCTTGCCCTGTTTTCGTTATCCATAACGAAATCAAAACAATTCAAGCAATAAATAAAATACCGTTAAACGAAGCAAAGAGAATATATAAGGAACAAAACCCGTCACAGTTTAATAAATCTTTCTCAGAAATCGTAAAACAAAAAACAAAAATAACTGAAAAAAAGATATAGGTATCCAGACGAATACAATATTTAATTTTGGAGAAAACACTAATGATAAAAAATTCTTAATTAACAACAACAACAACAACAACAACAACACTAGCCCCCCTTTCCTACCAACCTCCCCCCCGCTTGCTCCCCTTACCCCCTCCGATCCCCTCCCCTCCACATCACAAACTCCTCCCCTCCCCACTCCCCCCACTCCTACTCCTAAGCCAGGCCGAGCCTCGCGGTCGAGATCGGCGGCTAGGCTAGCCTTACCTCACCCCCCACTACCTCCGTCAGCCGAAGGCACCGCTCCCTCGGATGACAATAAGTTAATCGTATCTGACTCTATGGATGCCCAAGAGCCAGAAATAGACTCAGAAGGAGAGTTTACTCTCGTTAGTATTAAAAAATAGGGCAACAGAAAAACTAAAAAAACATGATGATCGCAAAAACATATTACGATATACCCGCTGCCTACGAGAACAATTACAATTGCATAATAATTTCTATTAATATAAATCCTTGCCCAAACTCATTTACATATACTTATTTAAATGTCCATAATCAGCTAACAACAAGCAGATACCGTTATAACGAACACACTGTCAACAATAATAATATCTCAATACTAGTCCTAGCGATTAACGTATACAAGCCACTTCTAATCGCCGTTATAAACAATTACTATTTTCTACTACTTCTGTTTATTTACAATCATTACTTTACTTTTTATAATTTATTTTCTTCTTCTGTTATACTCTATTTTTTTATAACCATTCGCAATTACTTCATTATGGGCTTAAATATGGCTAACACTATACGGGTTCCTAATTATTTCTTTACATATACACACAATTTCGCAGACCATTACCTTAGCTGTCTACATTCTGCCAACAAATTATTTTATATATCTCTAGATCTGCTTAATTCTGAATATAATTATGAATCACAGTAGTATTATTCTAACAACAGTTTTATTCTAGTTAAAAATAAAATTCCTTATATTCTTTATCTATTATTTATTAAATATGCATATACATATATGTATATGTACGATAGTATATGCATGTATGTATATATATGAATGTATGTGTATATTTTTTTGTGCCAATAGTTATATAGATGTTTACCAAGTGAAAATGACTAGATATTCCTCTGTATTCAAATGCAACTTTTCAGAGCACTACTTTATGCATCTATGTATTTCCATAAACAATTACATACGTCACCTGGAATATTTAATTCTGATGTCCATTGTTAGTTTTTTAAACTCCAGATCATTCAAAAACCGAATACTTTTTATTTTGAGGAGCTGTGTATGGTCTACCACCAAATTATTTAAAAATAAAACAGATTTAAACCTGGTCCTACTTCACTGCCTCATAGATCTATTTTCTACTATCAGATATGAAGATGCAGATATATTTCCCTGTATATATATATGTATATGGACGCAAGCATGAGTGTGTGTGTGTGTGCGTATGCTCCTATACATTTATGCGGAAACATGAATACAAATATACCTCTAATCATTCATCTTACTCTAACGATATCATTTTCTCTTTTATTTTTCAAAATGAAAAATTAGACCTCAACAACCAATATCAATAATATACATAACCCTTACTGCCAGCCATGACGCTCATACAGTGGATTTGTAATGGTTGGAAAACACATTTTAATGGACTAAAATTATTAATAAAAGAGGAAAATCCATTTTGTTTGTGCCTACAGGAAACCCATCTTAAGACCAGGGACCACGTATCGTTAAAAGATTTTGATATCTATCGTACAGATAGCCTTAGCGATAGCCATGGATATCGAGGCGTATTGATAGCCGTCAACAAATCCGTATTTTCAAAAAGAATAGACATAGAATCAAACCTCCAAATAGTTGCCGTTACAGTACACCTCAGATTCACATTTTCGATTTGCAATATTTATCTACCACAGGACCGACTTATACAAACTGAAGACCTTTTACATATCTAAAATAAACTGCCCTAACCAGTCTTATTCTTCGGGGACCTGAACGGCCATAGTCCAATGTGGGGCTCTACAAATCTAAATGAAAGAGGTAGGGTCATAGAAGAATTCATCGATCTATCAAATACCTTGCTTCTCAATACAGGTGAAAAACCATTTTTAAGTTCAACGTATTCATCTATAGATATCTCCATATGTAGCCCCTCACTATACAATACTATCGAATGGACTGTCTTACCCGAACCTTATGCTAGCGACCATTTCCTGATCCGTATTAAATTCGAAAATCTGAACAAACATAATAAGGAAGCCAAATTGGATCATCGAAAAGTCAGATTGGGAATTATTCTCTTCACTCGCTAAGCCACCTGAAACTCGCCCCTCCGACCTAAGTGTCGACGCAGGTTGTAATCTAATCACCAATATCATAAATCAAGCCGCGGAATCAGCCATACCTAAAACAAAAAGCAGTATGAAAAGAACTCCTGTACGCTGGTTTAACGAACAATGCAAAGCAGCCATAAAAAACCGTAGGAGAGCTTATAGAAATTTCCAAAAAAATAGTACTTTAGAAAATTTACTCGAATATAAAAAACAAAGAGCCCTATGCAGACGGATTATAAATAATAATAAATCTGATACCTGGAAACAATTTGTCTGAACTATTAACTCATCTACCCCAACTAACATTGTATGGAATAAAATAAGGAAAATTGATAAAAACTATTCTTCGACTAGATACACCTTAATTTGTGACAACAAACTAACAGACGACCAAGAAATAGTAGCTAAAATATTCGCTGAATACTATACAGAAATCTTTAAATCACCCTCCACACAATCAAATTTTACAAAACAGATAAATTCCGTAATTAATATTAGATACGATCAATCCGAAAGCTCCAACAACGCATTCAACCGTCCATTTCTATGTGGGTACTCAAAACTACCCTCCGAAATCTCAAAGAATCATCACCCGGCCCGGACGAGATCCACTATGCAATGATACAGCATCTCCCGCAGAACTGTCTAAACTGGCTTCTGAATTTTTACAACCATTTATGGCAAACCGGCGAATTCCCCGATATCTGGCGAATATCTGAATTAGTGCCGATTCTGAAAAAAGGCAAAGATAAACGCCAAGCATGCAGCTACCGCCCAATATTCTTAACAAGCTGCTTATGCAAGGTCATAGAACGTATGGTTTACAAACGACTAATGTGGTTCCTTGAAATTAATGATCTCCTTCAAAACTTTCAATGTGGTTTCCGAAAAGGGAGATCGACTATTGACCATTTAGTACAACTAGAAGCCGAACTGCAATATGCCTTCATTGAAAAGCAAGAAGCGGTGGCTGTATTTTTCGATATGACAAAAGCATTTGATCGAATAAATAGAAGGCATCTCATTAAAAAACTGGTCTCCCTAAAAATCACAGGCAATCTGTTAACGTTTATTAAACAATTTCTGTCATATAGAAAATCTATAGTCCGAATAGGTGACACTACCTCTGAATATTTCGAGCAACATATTGGAGTGCCACAGGGATGTGTTCTAAGCACAACACTGTTTGCTCTGGCCATAAGCGACCTAAGAAGGAGCCTACCAAGAGGAATAAAGACGATGCTCTACGTCGATGATTTGGCCATAATGTTCCGCGCAAACGATGTAGACACAATACAATGAAATCTGAAAGAAGCCCTCAATCGACTACAATCCTGGTCGAACACTTCAGGTCTCGCCTTCTCCACGGAAAAAAACAAAATGTATTCACTTTAGCCGCAGAAGACACCCTTCGCCCTCACCCGAACTCACTCTCGGAGAAACACCTCTACCGTATGTTGATTCGTGCTGATTTTTAGGTTTAACATTCGATAGAAGGTTAACATGGAGCCCACACATTAACTCCCTTAAGGAAAAATGCCTAGCTAAAACAAATACTTTAAAGGACCTTGGCAAAACAACCTGGGGAGCAGATAGGTCAACGATGTTAAAAACATAATATAATGCTCGAAGCTCGACTTCGGATGTTTCGTATATGGCTCAGCCCGCCTCCAGAACCTAGCCAAACTAGATACGGTTCATAATGCCGGAATCCGCCCAGCCATCGGTGCCTTTAGAACAAGCCCTATCTTAAGTCTCTGTGCAGAGTCGGGAAATCCACCCTTTTTATTCCGGAGACAGAAATTAGCAGTAAATTATATATCCCGAATATTCCTACAACCTAAACACCCATCATACAGGTACATTTTCAAACCCAAATTCACAAGACAATTCCTCCAGAAGACAAATGCAACTTTACCCTTAGTCGAAAGAATTTCATTTGCAACAGCCAAATTAAAACATATTACCGTAAATATTCCTGAGATATACACACCTCCGTGGACCTACACCCCTCCTAAAATATACCTCCAGCTGTCTAAACTCCGAAAACAGAATACAACTCCCTCAAAATACCAAGAACCATTCCAAAAACGGATTAGTACATTACCCGTTCATACAGTAATATATACAGATGGCTCGAAATCAGACGAGTCAACAGGATCTGCTTTCATTACACCGCACTCAACCCACAAGAAAAAACTGCATCATCTCTGTAGCATCTACTCAGCCGAATTAACCGCTATAGCCTCAGCCCTCTATTTTTCTATGACAAACATAAATACAGACAACATTGTTATAATCTCCGATTCAATCAGTGCCCTCCAAGGATTAAACGACATGTACTCAAACCACACCATCGTTCGACGGATTCACGATTACCTAATAATGCTTGAACAGATAAACAAAACCGTTCACTTCATCTGGACCCCGGAACATATAGGCATTGCTGGGAATGAAATGGCCGATAAAGCTGCCAAAGATGCACTAACACTCCCTGGTAGAGGAACAGCTATCCTAATTGCCCCAGAGCTGGCCCGCCCCCTAAAAGAATGCATAAGTAAAAGATGGCAGGCAATGTGGGATGAAAGTCCACCCTCTAAGTTAAAATCTATCAAGAAAACCGTTAAACCATGGGCCACATCCAACCGCAGCAAACGTCGCGAGGAGGTGGCTATTGCCCGCCTTAGAATTGGTCACACACGGCTAACACATATCCACCTCATAACAAAGGAGCCACCCCCGAAATGCAATAGGTGTAATGTTGGTGTAACAGTTAAGCATATTTTCGATGAATGTCATCACTATAAAACAATACTAAATCAATACAAAATACCGCCAGATATTTCTCTGGCGCTAAGAGATGACAATTCAATTACAGAAAGCGTTGTCGAATTCTTCATAAACTGTAAACTGATAAACAATATTTAATTACTCTCTATTCTGTCCCTGCTGGTCTATCCACTAACTTTCTTAATTTTACATCTACTAATCAACTAATTATTCCTTTATGTCAATCACCTACTTACCAAACATTTTTCTCTACCTTAGGTCAGACCATATTAAAACAAGTTTAAAATTCTAAATATCTAAGATAGATATATAGATATAGATATAGATATATAGATAAGCCCACTGGCACGGGGCGGCGGAGCGCCTGGGGGTAGTGCGGTCCTGGGCGCCTGGGGGCGGGTGCTGGGGTCTATGGGGGCACCACTCGCCCCACAGAGCACGTTAGCTCCGAGGACCTGAGAGGATTTGGACTTCTCCATAACATATTAAATTGTAAACATTAGTGGAATGTGCTAATGTATAAGCAGGTGGCCAATATGGTTTTTATCCTCATCCTCTGATTGGTCCTCATGTCCCGAAGAGCACGCAGCCACCACCTGACATGTGGGACTTCGACGCCCCCTGGATCTTGGCCTGCCCTTTGGTGTCCGGGGTCGCCGCTCGCCGGGCTCTCTGTCTGTCTCGGGTCAGTGGGACCGACCCCTCAGAACTAGGACTCGAATTAGATTACGGCCGTTAATGACCTAGAAGTTGTACGCCCTCGAAAATCAAACAAACAAACAAACAAGTAAGGAAGAAATATCGAGAATTGTTAAAACGGAATTTCGCTCAGGGTCTCTTAGAAGAATATCTATCCACTAGAAATAATTATAGAAAACTAATAAGACAGAAGAAAGAAGAATATAGAAACACAATCATAAATAGACTAAAAGATGTTAAAAACAGCTCAGAATTTTGGAAAACAGTCAAATCTCTGAGACCATACATTTGCCACAAACGAAATAGACATCATTACTTGGACACAATACTATAGATCTCTATATGCAGATAAATCTCCAATTGACTCACTATTCTTCTCCGTAACACATCCATTTCTGGACCGACCATTTTCTGCCGAAGAACTTCAGCATTGTATTCAGCGCAACAAACGAAACAAATCCCCAGGACCTGATAAATTAACTTATGAAGTATTTAAAAATATGAAGCCACAGTAGGAACACTACCTGTTGAACCTTTATAACTTGGTCATGGATACGGAAAACCTTCCACCCGAATGGTCAAGATCAGAACTAAAGCAGATCTACACGCTGAATAACAATATTACAAAATATTTTACCCTTATCTTAGCAAATAGAATCCAGCTTTGGGCTGAAAATGAAAATATAATCCCTGATGGACAAGCAGGTTTCAGAGTGGGTAGAGGCTGTGTGGAACAAATATTCACACTCTATTCATTAATAAGTATAAACCTGCAGGCAAAAGGAAGCTATGTCTATGCTGTGTTCGTGGACTTTAGAAAGGCATTCGACTCTATAAACCATAATTATTTATAGCTCTATAAAAAAGTTATTTTCAATGGCATCAGCGGAAAAATAATTAGAATTGTAAAAAAATTATATGATGAAGCTACAGTGCAAATTAATATCAATGACAAATAAATCTGAGGATATAGATATCGTAACGGGACTTCTACAGGGGAAAAGCCTTAGCCCTATCCATTTTGTTCTGTTTATCTCAGATATAGTTAACTTATTTTGGAACAGAGGAGCAACTGGTGTCCCGGTAAACAGCGAACGCGAAGTCTCGATGCTCTTACTTGCTGATGATATTGTCCTACTCAGCGAATCTTGGCACAGCGCACACAAAAAACTTAAAATACTAGAATTATACTGTAGACAAAATTCTTTAACCCTGAATCCGGGAAAGTCAAAAATCAGCGTTCCACAAATCCCAAGAAGCCACAAACTGAAACCACTATACTGGAATAGCGTGCAGTTAGAATACACCAAATCATACGCCCATCTCGGAGTCCCTTTTCTATCATCGGCAAAGTTCTCCCAAACGGCGGAACACTTTGTTCAACGGTCAACAGTGGCAAGCTCAAAGGTGAGAGAGATCCTACGACGGGGCAGAAGTGACACCTGGGAAACAAAACTAGCCCTCTTCGACGCCATTGTCTCCTCAACTCTCCTGTATGCTGCTGAGGTCTGGAGCTTGAGCCATTTGGCAGTTGTGGAAACTGCACAAACCAAGTTTTTCAAGTCTTTTTATCTCTGGCCTAAAACTACACCCAACTACATAGTACGCCTAGAAACAGGTCGTCTCCCGCTTTTTGTAATAGTTTTTAAGAGATTTTTAAATTTTTGCATAAAAATTCTTTTGTTACCTGAGCATAGATTACCACGCCAATGCTTTAATAGACTTTCAACTATGGACACCAGAAAACAAGACCACAGATACAATTGGGTATCACAAGTTAAGAGAATAGCTTCCATGAACAATGCACTGGAGTTTTTTACAGATCTATCTAACGGAAACCAATTGTTATCAAAAGTATAATTATGGAAAAAATAAAAAATAACGCCTTGTCTACAGACATAAACCGGGCAATGACCTCCACCCACAGCCCCATATATAGGAGCATCTGCAACTTCACACATCCTCAACCAGAAGAATATCTATCATTCTGTTTAAGTATCGAAAAACATAGAGCCATAAGCCAATTGAGAATCGCAAGCGCTGCATACCTGCAGATAACTTTACAAAATAAGCGCCTAGTCTTCAACCTTAGCGAGCCTTGTAAACTCTGCCAGAAACCTATTGAAGACACTCTTAAGCATTTTCTCTTGCGCTGCTCTTTTTGTAATCCATACAGAGAACATTTTCTAAAGGTGTATATAAATGAAAATGACGAACTATCTTCATTGGAAAACATCTTAAATTACGAGGGTACAAATAAAATCAGACATGTATTCCTGTTACTGACATCTGTCTTCAATAATCTGCAATCTACCTCAGGTTAGCCGGCTCGATACTTCTTGATGAGGCCTCACGTCGTAACGTTAAATTCAAACGATAATATTAGTAGGGAAAAAAATTATAAACTTATGAATCAAGTATATCTATGTTTCTTATATTTATTATTTGAATATTATTTATAAAAATTTATTATAATGTAAATGTGTGTACTTTTTTTTTTTTTTTTTTCGGTTGGCGCATTAGGCCTAATGAGACCTTTGGCCGCGCAGTGTGGTCTTCTTTACAGACATTTGTGTTGCTTGCGGGAGCACAGACAGCCTGGAGGGGGTAGCCCAAACCTCACGATGCTGCAAACCATGATCACCATGGTGCAGCGGCAGACTGCCCATAGCTCCATAACCAATCCTTCCCACCGATGGCGTCAGCTCTCTCGGGTTCAAGGACAGTGACAAACTGGTCTATGTCCAAGGATTATGGTAGCTCAGAGTCAGCAGGCCCGGAGGACCTATATTTCTTTCCCTGAAGCATACCGTCCTTGGACCAAACTTCCGGGAGGTTACTGACATCCTGGAAAACCACACGACGATTCTCGATGAGATACACGGGGAAGGTTCATCACTCCTACGCCCGGTCGGTGTGAGTGGCCTCCAGTAGGCTGAAGGGCCTCACATACCCGGGGGTGGAGGTAGACTTGGACTTGCTTAACTTTGATTACCTATTGCAAGCGCCCTTGTCCACTCGGCCATCCCGGCCCCTTGTAAATGTGTGTATGTATATATATATATATATATATATATATATGTATATAGGTATAATTTGTAAATTTCTGAATATTTATCTGTTATAAATTTTTATTAAAAGTGAAATGGTATCTTAATAATTCATATAATGTTTTGTTATCATAAATATTATTTATTGTAATGCCTTAACGGCCAATGTTAAGAAAATGTAACAAGCATGTATTGCTTTATACAATAAAAAATCTATTCTATTCATTGTTATTGTAGATAAGTCAAAATACTGCAATTGCTAGTTAAATAATTTACGAAATACTAACACTAATGAGGTGGTTGAAAACTTTTAGCTGACATGTTATGCCTGCTTGCACTAGTACCTTTCTTATTAAAAGTTATCACCACTCGTTCGAACTACTAATTTAAAATAAGTTCACTGTGTAATATTGTCTTTTATTTTTTTTATGATTACATAAAATAAATATAAAGTACACTACTGTGTCAATAATAAAGGCCCAATAACCAACTAAAATCATCAAAATCACAACTTTAATAGAGACCCGATCCACACTCTATCATGGCTACCGATAGACTAAAAATCAGAAATGAATTTAAAATATGAAAAAAAAATCGAGAAACGAATACATGAGAAAAAAAGAAAAATGTTAATCCGACAAATACTAAGTTGAACCCACGCATGCGCAGTACGCCTTTAATGATAGATCACTGTTCATAATTAAAGACGTTCTGTTCATGGGAAAGAGTTTTCAATGTGTTTTGAAACATAGATATTTAATGAAAATTATTGAATGAATGAATGAATGAGTTTATTGCTTATAAATTTACAACTTATAGCAAGGAGTTGGTTGTTTACATTACATAAAATAAAAAAATATTTCAATACAAATTAAAGTTAAAATCTTTACAAAATGTAGTTACAAATAATGAGAAAAAGAAAAAAAAAAAAAATATATATATATATATACACTTCTTGAACGATATTTAAGAAAAATTCACAATTAATAAACTTTACAATGGTAGTGTAGAATGGTATATGATATAATATGTAACTTTTTTCTTGGGCTTTTATATATTTGACAAAAGTTTTCTAGTTTTCAGGCTCTTCGTGACGAATATAAATATGTTGTCGATTTCTGTATATTGCGTGAGAACGTGTATCAATTTATCTGTTTTATCCAATTCTTGAACTATAAAGCCTAAATACTTTGAACGGAATTGTTTTAGAATAGGGCATGCCAGCAAGAGATGGGATATACTGTCTTCTTCTTTCTTACATAGAGGGCACAAATTCTCAACATTGAATATTATTGAATATTTTTGAACGTATAATCTTGTATTGTGCTTACAGCATAGGCGCAGTTGAGCCATTATTCTGATTTTATTTATATGCGTTTTAAAATATAGATATTCTTCAGCACCATCTAGGGAGCTTATATGACGGTACGTAGGGTTAGATGTGCTGTTTAGGACATTATCAATATCAGCTGAATGTAAGTGATTTTGAGATTTTTCCAAGAGATCGTGTAAATCTGTTTTAGTCAGTGCCTGTTTATCCCATATGTCCTTTGCTCCTAATGATGTCAAGTAATCTTTAAGTATTGATGTCCAGTTGTAAGGGGCAGTGAATTCCTGTATTTGAATGAGTCTAATGTAACACAATTTGGCTATATCTGTAGACGGCCTTTCCAATAAACACTGCCACCATTTCAGCATTCGCTTAAATATTTTGTGCTTCATATGAATCTGCCCTGTTTCCAACCTGACTTGACTGCTAGGTGTATTTATTGGTAAATGAAGCAATAGTTTTAAGAAAGACAAATGGCCTTTCTCTATCTGGTCTGCGTATTCCAGTCCCCATAATTCAGACATGTAGAGAAGTGTATTTTCTGAAATTGCTTGGAATAGTTCGATTTTGGTATTCCATGTGTCAGATTTGCTGTTGTTTAATATCTTTAAAACTGATGAATTAGCTATTGTACATTTTTTAAGAAAATGATTGCCCGCTGAACAGAATTTTGCGGATGAAGAAAAGGGGACTCCAAGGTATGTGAATTCATTGACTTCCTTCAAAACTGTGTTCATGTATTTTAGTTTGTTATGCTTTCCTATTTTGCCACCTTTTCTAAACGTCAGAACCACTGTCTTGTTCGTATTCACCGTAAGCCCTTTTTCAGTACAGTAATTCTCTAAGATCTGAAGTTTGTTCTGGCCATCCCTCCAACTGTCAGCCAAGATCACCAGGTCGTCTGCGTATAATAGGATGATTAGCTCAGTATTATCAGCCAGGGGGATTCCCCTGGATTTATTAGCTGTATAAAAGTCCAGAATGTCTGCCGTATATAGTAAGAAAAGCAAGGGACTCAAAACATCGCCCTGTAAAACGCCTTCTGAGACTGGGATTTCATTAGAAAGCTTTTCTCCTTCTCTAATTACAAAAGTGGCTTGGTCATAAATGTTCATCAGTAGGCGGAGTACTTTCCCTCTTAGACCAATATCATATAACCTTCTCCAGAGCCTGCTATGATTTAAAGAATCAAAAGCGCGTTTAAAGTCCACAAAGACTGTGATTACTTTGCGTCTTTTAAGGCGTAACGCTGCTTAATTAAACGACGAATTAATGCTGATGAGAGGACAAAGACATTGTCTCTACAGCCTTTTCCCTTTCGAAAGCCAGTCTGTATATCCGGTATTAAATCTTTTTCTTCTGCCCAAATCACCAGTCGGTTATGGATAATGCTGGTAAGTAGTTTCAAAACTGAGTTCAATATTGAAATTCCTCTGTAGTTCATGGGGTCATCTTTTGCTCCTTTTTTATGAAGTAATTTCATTTTAATTTTAACCCGGCTTGGAGGAATGCATTCTTCTTGCCATACCTTGTTAAATATCTCAAGCAGGGTTAGCTCCCATTTACTGTCCATGACTTTGAAGCACTCATTCGGAATTAAATCCTTACCTTTTGCCTTGTTCGATTTGCATTTTTTGATAGCCGTTCTGAGTTCTGCTATTGAGATTTCCATATCTAATTCTGGGGTATCGTTATAGAGAAAGTGACAACCGATGTCTAGTTTTTGGGGCAGAAAGGACAAAAAGAAGGATTCCCATTGTTCAATCGAGAGAGCGCTATTTTGAGTAGGTTTAATTTGGAATTTTCTGATGGTCTGCCAAAATTCTTGAGGGCTCTTGCTGGTGCAGATTATGTTTCTCATCTTTTCATAGTACTGTGTTTTAGCAGCTGATATTGTCTTTTTATAAGTTTTCTTGGCTTCTATATACGAGTTTAAAAGCTCTAATCTAAATGAATTTTTCTTTGCCACTTTATAAGAGTCTTTGAGGTCTTCCTTGGCTTTACGGCAGCTATTGTTAAACCAGGGCTTATTATCCCTCCTCTTGCAGCTGCTTATTTTCTTCAATAGGCCTCCTTCCTTCATACCCGCAATGATAATATTATGAAATTGTTCATGTAGGACAGTGCAACTATTTCTATAATCAAAATCTGTTTCAGCCGATTCTAGAATAGCTTTAAAAATATTCAAGTTAATGGGATCTGTGTTAACAATATGTTTCGTTTCTAAATTTATTAGCTTTTCCTCAGTGGAGTAAATTGTAAGCAGGCAGGGGAAGTGATCAGATTGACTACAAAATTCAATAATTTCGAAATCCTCTATGTCTTGAAACGATGGAAAAGACGCCCATACATAGTCTATTGTGCTACAACCGTTGGTGCCTACATAAGTAAATTTCCCTGGAGAATCTCTACTTGATCTGCCATTGCATACAACCATGCCAAGCTCTTGCATTGCTGCCACCAGGTTTCGACCCCTCTTATTTACTACATTATCCAAGACAAGACGCTTTCCAGTAAAAGATTTCATACAAATAGCCTCGTCATCTAGTTCGTTCAAGGAACCGAGCCGAGCGTTCCAGTCTCCTCCGACAATGATATTGTAGCTGCAATATCTATTTGTTATGTCTGTAAGGGCATTGATTATTAATTGTAATTTATAGTCATTTTCAGGGCCTGGTTTCCAGTATACCGCTCCGACGACAATTTTTGTTTGCTTATATTGCAGCAATACACATAAGAATATTTCGCTTGAATATATAATTTCTATATTACTAAATAAAGTTTTTTTAAAAAATATTATGATCCCGCCACTTGGTCTTCCTACGAGTGATTGCCTCACGGCTTGTACATACACATAATCAAAATCATTTAAGAATTTAGGTTTTATTACATTTGCACTAAGCCATGTTTCAGTAAAACAAACAATATGTGAATTAGTAATTACGTTAATTTCTTCTTGGCCGAGATTTTGAATAGAGCTAAATCCGTAAACATTCCAGAATAATATTTTCAATGAAAGTTTATTATGTCTTTGGACACGCATTAAGTCCTTATCTCTATAATTGGTAGGTTTTGTTCGGGTTTTATTTACTGTTCTAATTGGGTTGATTGTTTCTTTTTTTCTAAAAAAGCTTTTATAGTGTTAGTTTGCCTAATTTTTCTTTTCTTGATTGATTTAGTGGTTCTTGCAGATGAATCAGTGTCTATTTCATCTATTTCTGTGTCTGTGGCTGAAATATCAAAATCTGTCATTTGTCGTAGCCGAACCTGTCCTTCTAATAAATCTATATCATTAAAGGATCTTAAAATGGTAGGTTTTTCTTGATTGATTTTCTTTACTAGTATTGTGCCATTCCTAGTCCAAACTTGATTGATTATTCCTTCTTTTTTTAATTTTCGGGCTCTTTGAAATATTGATAGTTTAGCCGGTGATAGCATTTCATTAATGTAGATTTTGTTATTATGAAGCAATAGGTTTTGTTTTAGTTTTTTTGAATTTATTATAAAATTATTTCTAACTGAGATCGACGTGAATTTTGTAACTATAGATGGAGGATATTGACTATTTTTTGATTTCATGCGGTGAATATCTTCTATCATTTCGGGAGTGAGGTTCATTCCGACGTTGTCTGCTATTTCTTTTACTATAGAAAATAAGTTTTCATTTTCAAAGAAGGGAATATTGTCAATTTTCACAATTGATTTGTATGGTATTTGTGAATTTTCTATAACGTTTTTCTGTAATTCAGTGACGCTGCTGTAGAGTTATATTTTCCTTTTTCAAATCATTAATGTTTATTTTACAGGCTTTTATATCCTTCTTTGCTTTTGGCCATGTTTTATTAAAGTCAGATCGGAGTTCATTAATTGTTGAGTGTAGGGTCTGATTGTCTACTTGTATACTGTTCATTTTGTCATTAAGAGTTTTGATATCATTTGATATGGCTTCAAGTTGTCTCAAAACTATGGTGTTAAATTCTTCTACAGGTTGTCCTTTTTTATCGCTCATTTTAATTGGTCAGAGGAAAAAATAAGGCAATAAAAAAAAAAAAAAAAAAAATGTGAGATCTTAATAAAAAAAATATATATATATATATATTTTCTTAATGTTGAGCTTCTAATATTTATTTTACTAGAATTTGATACTTTTTATGCTTAATTTGGGCTATTTCTTTATATATTGGCTGTAAAAAATACTTTTATTTGATTTCTAAAATTAGATAACCTTGTTAGGCCTGTGATAAGCAGGTAGGTGACGGTATTTCTTGAAAGTGGGTTATTCCTGGTCTTTTAAAATGTCCAGTGCAGGATAATTAGTTTCAATTTGCTGTTTTTCACTCAATTTTATAATGAATAAACACTTCAATTAAAAAGAAAGTAATAAATTAATTATTACCCTTATCAGTCCTTGTTGCACCGACACTAGCGCTACACCAACTCACTATTTAATGAAAATTATTTGTTTCCATGGTATCTAAATGAAGGTATCAAAAACTAAATAGAGGATTATAAAATCTGACGCAATGGAGTACTACGCTTGCATTCCGTATTATCTATCACAAATAAAAATAAGAACTTATATATTACAATAAACAATTTTATTGTACGTTATAGAGGTAATACGTGATGCCCAAATTAATTAAAGCAGTTTACGGAGTGTATGTATTTCACTTTTAGTTATAGTTTCACTCTATAGTTTCCATGATAACTAAATTAAGTTTTTAAGTACTAAATAGAGAATTATAAAATCGGACGCGATGGAGTATCATGTTTGCATTCTCGTATTATCACAAATAAAACCTTTTACTTAATAATAATTTTTTTTAATATTTTTTGTAAGTATAGACGTGATGCTCAAATTATTTCAAGCAGTTTAAAAGGTTTTAAAAAATATGGTACAAAATAATCATCAATAATTATGTTTTGGTTTACAAACTTTAGTTCCATAATATATTTCTGAATGAAATATAAAGTGGTTTTAGAGGAACAGTAATCGTTCTCGGTTTCCGGAAAGGCCTAAGAGACAAACATTGAAAAATTTATTTTTAATTTACTATGAGCCCTAAATAAACCTTCTATCGATTCACCTTGACGGTATATTTACGAGTAACTCGCAGTAAAAAACAAGCAAGCAGTAAAAAAAATTCGACTATGGATTAAATCAGGATTTTTTTAGGCCCCTAAAAATTAAAAATAATAATAATATGTCGATAATAAATCGACATGTATTGAGGACTTTAAAGTTTTTCAAAAATTATAATACTCTTTAACTTATGGAGAATAACAAACAGAAGTGGAAAAAAGCTGGTTTCTGTAAAGTTGCTAAATGGCGTTTACACATTTATCAAAACGAGTTGTTTTCTAATGTAAGTAGGTAGGTAAGTGAAAGTTGTGTGTTGCGTGCACCGCACTACATTTTTTGTACATGTCTAATAATTCTTATGCTCTATCTAATAATTTCTAACGTTGAAAGCTTTGTTTAGCAATTATTTCCAATAATTTTCTCTTAAGTTTAAGTTCTTAATCGGGTGTTTCAACCACCGTTAAAATCACCTAACTCACAATAGATAGATAAGCGTTGAAGTCACCCCAAATTATCCTCACGTTTAAATTTGTCTTGTTTTGTTTTTCAGGATTTTAGAAACTCCCCACTACACTAAGTTTATTCTACATCGTATCAGACCTGGTGACATTGTGATGTTCGGTAGGTAACAATTAAATCTCCAATTTCTATTTGGCTTCTGCCGAAAAGATCTCGAAACAATTAACATGAAGTAAACGTTTGAAAAAGAGTACGGAGATTGAAAGAGGGAAAATCCTAGTTAGACGGAACATAAGTTTAAAGGTGAGAAGACTGAACAAACGGAACACTTCATTTAGTGAACATTTGTTTAGCGACCTACATATAAGAGCGGAACTAGGTGGATGAGGGCCTTAAAGAAAGGACAAAGTCAGCATGAAGGTACATTGACTCCATCAAGATGCGATAATAAAGAAAAGGGGTAGTTTTAACGAAACAACCCATTCCTTCCGATATTGACAAATACCTGGAAATGGGCTATCAGTTTAAAGCCATGGCATTGATATCCGCTATTTAAGAAAGAAAGGTGGTAACCAAGTCCAATCTGAACCAATTAGAGGTAGTAAAAATAAAACACGATTACACGATCGGTTTATTCCTTCCGTCCAAACCATCCGTCCTTGCTTTACTTCAGTTGTAGGAAAGAATAATTTATTTACGCCAGTTATGGACGCGACGATAGCTTTAGCAATTTTGCTTGTAGTAAACAAAAAAAGGAAACGTTCAAAGTGGTTAAAGGAGTGGCTGCTGAAAAGGAACAAGTTCTCTCATATTAATTTATTGTCAGAACTATCGACAGAGCCGGAAGACTGGCGCAATTATCAAAGAATGGATGAAGAAACCTATGATATGATATGTATATCAATAACACTCCTATCCAGTTTAAAGACTCCATAAAGAACCTTGGTATAACCTTCGATCAACACCTCACCTGGAATCATCACATTTCCCAAATCACCCGAAAATCCATCTCAGTCCTCAAGCAGTTACTAAAATTCAGAGACTCATTTCCTCAAAATACCCGTCGTCTTTTAGTATCCTCCCTTATCCTTCCACACTTCGATTACGGATGCCTGGTGTACGGTGGTCTGTCTGGTGAGCTCGAGATAAGGCTTAAGATTGATGAATCGTTTCATGAGATTTATCCTTGGTCTCCCAAGACACTCTCACATCTCCGAATATTATTCCCAGCAAAGTTTCCTTTTTCCGAATTTTCGAAGACAGTACCTGCTCGGCTCCTTCCTTTTCCAAACCCTAAGAGAGCAAAAAAACCCACATACATTCTTGACCTCCTTACCCCACGTTCGTCCATCCATCAGCTAAATACAAGATCCCAACCTACAGACTTGTATATCCCCATTCACAGAACCGCCTGTTTCGATAAATCCTTCGTTGTTCGTGCCACCCAGTTTTGGAATTCCTTACCCGGATCCGTTAGTCAAGCTTCCTCCCTAGCCTCGTTCAAACACCTCTCCATCACATCTCCTTGAACATCAATCTTCCCTGCAGATGTAAAAATTATTATTTTCTTTGATATAGTCTTGAAGGTGTGTACAAATACTTTAGTTTTATTATTTATTTATTTTAATAATGGCACTCTTCTTTTTGTTATTTATATTTTTTACAAAGCACGTGAATACTGAAGTTACGATTTATTTTCATTTATTATTAAAGTGTATATTTTTAGTTTTTAATTTCAACAATTGTATATAGTACAGCCAGATAAATGCTGCCTGAACAAATTGTTAACAATGTTATTCTTGGGGGACTAAATGTCCCAGAATAAAGTAAACATTTTTCATTTCATGAAAATGTAAAAAAAATTAATTTAATAATATATTTTTACCTTTATATTTATTAGTATCAGAACAGAATTAGATAAAAAAATTATAGTAAACGTTTTTTTTTTTTTTTTTATTGCATTGGATAAATCCATACAGCCAGAGTTAAAGCTGTATTCTATTTTCAATTAAATGTATTTCTTAATAGCTTTCAAGTACTTCACAACGCTAGCTATCTGTTCTTCGCTGCTCAGTGACAATATTTGTCTGTATGTTATGTTACTATTGCCGAGGGCTTGTAGAAGTACTCTTCTATGAGGCTCGTAGGCATAACATTCCATGATAATAAGGTAAAGTGTTTCGGGATTAGTACAATTTACACATTGGGCCGAATTCGAAATCCCTATTCGATGTAAATAACTGTTACATAATCGATGGTTCGACCTGAGTCTACAATATATTTTTACTTCGTCTCTATACAGATCTGTTGTTGAAAACCATGGCTTATGTGAAATTATTGGAAATATTGATTTGTAATGCTGACCTGTTTGGGATTGTTGGTATTGTTGTTGCCAAGAGTTCCTGCAATCTTCTTTAATAACTAAATGAAAATCCTTATAAGGGACCGAAATGTTTACTGGCTCGCCTGTATAAATAGCCTCTTTTGCAAAACCATCGACTTTTTCATTTTCTGAAATCCCTGCGTGAGCTTTGACCCATAAGAATACTACCTGTTTGTCATTTTTTAAAGATTCGTAATGTAATTTAATGACGTCCAATAGGACTTTGTTATTGTTTATGTTTTTAAAATTATTTATTGCTTGTAATGAGCTTAGGCTATCTGATAATATTACAAATTTATTTTTTTCCGACTGATTAATATATTTTAAAGCTTCTAGAATAGCATATAATTCTGATGTAAACGATGAACAACCTGGCGGTAATTTAAACTTTGCGATATGTTTGAATTTTGGAACGTATAATGCGCTGCTTGATAAGTTATTTATTTTTGACCCGTCGGTATAGATGCAAAGGTGGTGCGGCCATTTATCAGAAATAGTGGCTTTTATTTCCTGACTTACTGCTGTTTGAGGTAGAGAATTTAATTTTTTGTTTATTATTATCTTGAATTTTTGAAAGAGTATTTCGAAGTCAACCGAAAACGGAGGAAGTATATAAGCCGGATGAACGTGGTCTAGATTTTTTTGATGTTTTATAAAACTATTATAAATAAGCGGTGTATATATTTTTTTTTTCTGCCAATAAGCCTTGCTTAATACTAGTACGCTTAAGTTTACTATTTTATTGTAACATATAGGATTTCTTGCTTTCACTTTAAACATGATCTTATCACTTATTAATTGTCTTCTAACCTTTAATGGCATATCTACTGCTTCATTTAATATGATATCTATCGGGGTGGACAAGGATATTCTTATACTAAGCATATTCTTAAACATATCTTTTGTATAACATCTAGTTTTTTTAATTATGTCTCTGTCGCTTCGCCGTATATAACTGCTCCGTAGTCAAATATCGCCCTTATTGTAGCCCTATAAAATAGTAACGAAATATTTGGACCCGCACCCCATTTGGCGTTCACACTAATCATTCTTAACGTGTTAACAATTTTTTCCGATTTTTTGATGATTTCTGCAATGTGTTTATTCCAATTCAATTTCCTGTCAAAATTCATTCCTAGAAATCGGACACTAGGAGCGCACGGAAAAGTTATCCCCTCCAAAACTATTTCGTCCCTTAGTGGAAAAATATGTTCCCTACTGAATGGGCAAACTACTGATTTCGTTGCCGAACTTTCCATGCCACAGTCGAGTTGCCATCGTTTAAAACCTTTTATAGCTTCATTAAGAGTGTATTTTTATGAGATGTGTATAGGCATATGTCATCAGCGAACTGAAGGATTGAAACTTCATCCGGGATATATTTTCTTAAGTCGGATGAGAAAATTATAAATAGTAAGCAACTTAGAATTCCTCCCTGAGGTATACCTACTCTTGCATTTCTAGTTAAAATTGTTGAATTATTCACTTTTAAATATATTTTTCTATTATCTATTAGATTAATTATAAAATCTATAATTTTACGTGGAATTCCAATTTTGTTCATATTTTTTTCCAGTATGTGTATGGGAACGGTATCGTATGCTTTCATTATGTCAAGAAATAGAGCTATTGCTTTTTTACCATTGGTGAATACTATTTGGATATCGATGTGAAGCGCCAAAAGACTATCGATTGTGGATTTCCCTTTTCGAAAACCATATTGATAGTTGGGTAATTTGTTATTTGATTCTAACCACCATTCTAGTCGAAATTTGATCATTCTTTCAAATTTTTTTTGAGAATACAAGAACTAAGGGCTAAGGGTCGATAAGAATTAGCCATTTTAGGATCTTTTCCTGATTTGAGAATCGGCATAACACAGTATTCCCTCCAAGAATCAGGCACCAAGTTGGTTTCCCATATATTGTTAAATATTTTTAGGAGGTGATTTTTTATTTCAATTGGTAATTTGCTTAACATAATGTAGTGAATGTAATCTAGTCCCGGCGCTGTATTATCGTTACCCTTTAGTGCATTTAAGAGCTCTGGTAATGTAAAATTTGATAATATTTTTTCGTTATCTGATTCCCTTGATGTACTACTATTGCAATGGTTAATAATTGAATCCTCAGTTATATTATTAATATTTTCTGAATTCAGTGTTATATTAGTTATTTCGTCTGCTTCAATCGGAATGCTAGCCAATGGGGGGGCCAACTGATCTATGAATTCTTCGCACCATTCACCGGCAGTAATAGAGCATTTATTATTCGTTTTCCGTTTTTTTAGTAGTGATAGCTTATGCCATACATCTGTAATGGGGGTATTTATCTGTATTTTTATTTATGGTTGAGCAGAATGATTGCCATGATTTATTTTGTTTTTTACGGGTTGAATTTTTAAACTGAGCATCTGCCTTTTGATAATTTATAAGGTTATTTATGGAAGGAGATTTCTTGTACGTTCTAAAGGCATTTTTTCTGTTTTGTAGGAAATAAGAGCATTCTTTATTCCACCAATTTTTGCTGAATTTATCATTATAAAATTTTTTGTATTGAGGAATTGTCTGAGTACTTATTTTGTTAAGATAATCAATAAACTCTAAATAGTTTGGTATATCTGATAGGACAGAACAATTAGAATTGGCGGCAACTTCAAATTCATCCCAATTTGCTAACTTAATAATCCATTTTCTAGTCGAATTTAGAATCGCAGTTGTATGTGGGTTATTGATTTGATAGAGAATGTTTATAACTATAGGCAAGTGATTTGATCCTAAAGGTTCGTCATATACTTTCCAATCTATTGAATGAGCAATATTGACCGAACAGAAAGTGACGTCCAAACAAATATTTTTTGATTGACGAATATTATTTACTAGAGTAGGCGCGCCGTTGTTTAAGCAAATCTGATTCGAATTTTCGATAGCAGAAACTAGATTGTTGCCTTTACTATCACAATTTTCACACCCCCATTGATAATGATGGGCGTTCACATCTCCACCTACGATTACAGGACTTTCAAAACTGTTTATCAAATTTTCCCAATCAGTTTTAGTTATTGAGTATCTAGGAGGAACATATAAGAAAACTAGGTTAAGTTTGTACTGAGTTAGTACAATTAGATAAATAAACTAGTGTTTTTGTACTGGGTTAGTACAATTAGATAAATAAACTAGTGTTTTGGTTATACTTTAAATAGTTTTTATTAACACTAATACACATACATCACACACTTTACTAACTAACTACTAGCAGCTTTTACAATAGGGAGGTTACTGGTAGGTTACACATTACAGGCTGGGCAACCGCTACAAGTTTATGTTTATTATCTATTGTTAATTTAATCGCTACTATTTTTACATTATTTATTTTGTGGAAATTTAAGATTTGGGTGAAATAGAATTTCGATTTAATTATAATTGCGACTCCTCCTTATCCATCTGGTCTATCCTCCCTAACTACATTGTAACCATGGATGTTCACGTACCTATTGGGTTTAAACCAAGTTTCTGAAATTAAGGCGATGTCTAATTTCTCTGTGAAGAGAAATGATTCTAAGCTATTTTTGTTTGAAATAGCTGATCTAGCATTCCATTGCATTAATCGTATTGTTTCGGTCATGAAACATTCTGGACTAGACATAGAATTGAAATTTTATTATGTATTTATTTTTTTGTTTATGTTAAATAGCTTTAAATTATTATTTTTAAAATATGTAGTAATATTTTAATCTAGTTAAAATTAATTTAATTTAAATCTGTAAATTAAAATAAATGTAAATGTATGTAAAGTAAATGTAAATGTAAATTTAAATAAATCTGTAAATATAATTTACAAATAATCTTTAAATTATTTGTAAATTAATTTATTTATATTTGTAGGCTTTCGCTTCTATCTCTAATCATACTTCTAATTTCTTCTTCGGTTATTGAAACATTTTTGTTCGTTAATATTGTATTTACTATTGCGAATATAGCTTCTGAGGCTTGATGGGTTTTCGTAGGCTTAGCGTACAGGGTTCCGGAAGGTTTATGTGTAGGGATATTGCTGTTTGTAAATATTGGGAGTAGTA
>CAJVQU020000047.1:0-28428 GCA_911387785.2 Aelia acuminata
TTAAATTATTGAATATTCTTTTGCTTTGGGGAAAAAGTGCAGAATCTAAAGGTTAAAGAATAGGAGGAAATGCTAAATTTGCGTCTGCCAGCAAACAATAGAGCACTGAACAAGCGGGTACCCCGAGAACAATGAAAACAAAATTGGGCATAGCTAATGGTTAGCAAAAATGCAGGACAATTAACAATTGTCATAAACTAACTAACAATTCAGGATCCTACAACGTCCAGGAAACACCATAATCGGTTGCGAGATGAGAATCATGGTTTTGGGTTGCGGTCATTGTGTTTTCCCATCTTTGCTTTTTAAAGGACTTATGCAAAAATTTATAGGAGCCAAAGATTTAAATAACTATCTCGGTTTTCTAGAAGAAAACAATAAGCGTTTAGGTTTAAGAATCTGGTATACTTTTTAATTTCAACGATCTATCCAAGCGAATAAATTTCAGTAGGGAAATATCGCGTATACTCCCGGCGATCTTTACCAAACTCGATTCATGACATATTCCACCAATGATTGAAATTTAAATTTAAATTTTCCGATCCGTCGAATCTCACAGTACCACATATAAATTTGAGTCCATGAAAATTAATACCGCCCAATTTTAGTCAATAATTTGGTACGGGTTTTTAGTATCATCTTTCAATTTTCATTGTTATTTTATTTCGCTATCTGGTTTTTGATAAGACGAATGTAAACCCGGTAAATGGGTTTATTTCGGGGGTAGTAGCTCATTACTCGGTTTCGGTTATTGTGATCGAATCGATGACGCATGGATAATTCTGATTTTTTTTATTTAATAAAGAAGTCAATTAAAGGGATATTATCGGCGAAGGGCCTATTGTCACGGACACAGAAGCGAGCCTCATAGCCACCAAGTTCCAAGAAGAGGGACTCTAAAGAATAAGAGATGCAACCTAGTACCACAGTCAGCGTCAAAAAGTAGGTCAGTGGGTGAGATGTTTATGCAGGATAGGCATAACAAATGTTCTTTTAAATCCCTTTATCGAGAAATAATTAAGATTTTTGATTGCTTATTCTTTTTTAGTTTAATGACTTACATTTTTCTAGTTTTAGTAGTAGGTAGAAATTGGAAATGTGTTGGAGAAAATGGAATTTGTAAGAAAAAGTATAATTTTTAAGTAAAATTCTTAGAAGGTATTATTGACTAAATTTGTATCTTTAATGGTTAAAGAATAAATTTAAAGTAGCAGAATAATGGTATTTATTTTTGTTTTGTTTTTCATTAAGTCAAGAAAAAATTGTAAAGGAATTTCACTGCATCTTGTAGATGTTATTATGGTTCTTAAGAGGAAAACTAAATTAAATGTGACAGCCGGCATCCCACACCCCTTTGAGGTTCAAAGAGAGTAAAGTACTTGAAGAGGATAGTAAAGTACTTAAAGGGTATAGTAAAGTGCTTGAAGAGAGTAGTAAAGTACTTAGAGAGTAAAGTTTTTGAATTTGTTGTGGAATCCTACGAGTCAAACGTAGAAGGCTTAAGTATGCAACAAGTTTCTCAGAGTCAAACTGAGGTAATATTTGGGGATGTGCTAGACAAAAGCACGGTATATCAGAGAATGAACAATAAAGGGGTGAGCCGATGATTGTCGAATTCAAAAAGAAAATGATGCAGTGAGGTTCCTCTATTTGAGTTTTTTATTGGTTCTCACCTTTTTTGTTGTTTCGAATTTTTTTTTGTTTTTAACATTCAGTACTTGGTTCTTTTGTTTGTAAACTCTACAGTTAAGTAAATTATGGTAAAAACGAGTTTTCTGCCGCTTTGTTTATTTTTTGTTACAGGTCCCAACTTACCAACGAGGACGTTGGTATTCAGGGGAGGGAGAGTTGTCACGTGGAAGATGTCCATTGAACCTAGGAGACCCTGAGAGGGAGGGGGAACTCCTAGAAGAGGCTGGCTGAGGAGAGAGTGGGGCAGTCTGGGAGAGTCTGAGGCAGTCAGTCGGAGACGGGAGTCTAAGTCTGGGACAGGCAGAGTGAGCCTGGGGCATAGTGGGACCCGAAGTAGTCAAGTACCCCCCAATGATTTATGAGTCAAGGTACCCCCCAATGATTTATGAGTCAAGGTACCCCCCCTCCTTGTGTAGTTGGGACGTGTAGAACTATTGTAAATAAACTATGTAAATTGTACTTAGTTTGATTAATTACCACACAACCCTTGCCCAAAGATCCCTGTGTCACATTGGACTGGGTAGACTTGAGAATAGGGGTGACAATATGAAAGAATTTAGAAATTCTTACATGACCAACAAATTCCATTGGTCTTCACAGCTGTAAATGCACCATTCTCAAATGGCTTAAATGATAGATTAAATCAAACTTTATTGTACAAAATCAGATGAAAAATAAACGAACAAGGGAAAAGAAGAGCATGGACAAAGATAGCTCCAGAATGTGTAAAAGTATATAATAATACTAATCATTCAGTTACTCGCTTCACACCAAGTTATTTTTTGTATGGCTCCGACACTTCGGAGAGAACACAACTGTAAAGTTTTTTTAGAGAGAGAGAGAGAGAGAGAGAGGGAGAGAGAGAGAGAGAGAGAGAGAGGGGGGGGGGGGAGAGGGAGCGGGAGGGGGGGGGAGAGAATTGGACAAATGCAGCAGGTGAAAAGTCCACACTACGCAGCTAGAAATTTAACGAAAAACATTAAATAAGTTTGTAGAAGTTGTGACATTTGTATAAAAACAAATCAAGAGGGCACGACAAATTTGGAATTATGTCTCATCTAGACCCTACCACAAAGTCTTTCGAAATAATCTCTATAGACACAATAGGAGGCCTTGGAGGTTCAAGATCTACAAAAAAATATTTACATCTCTTAGTAGATCACTTTACCAGATATGAGTTTATACTAACATCGAAAACTGAAAATGCCAATGATTTCATAAAACTCCTCATGAACATAACGGAAATAGTGGATATTGGTTTGGTTCTCTCCGACCAATACCCAGGAATTAATATGAAAGAATTTAGAAATTCTTACATGACCAACAAATTCCATTGGTCTTCACAGCTGTAAATGCACCATTCTCAAATGGCTTAAATGATAGATTAAATCAAACTTTATTGTACAAAATCAGATGAAAAATAAACGAACAAGGGAAAAGAAGAGCATGGACAAAGATAGCTCCAGAATGTGTAAAAGTATATAATAATACTAATCATTCAGTTACTCGCTTCACACCAAGTTATTTTTTGTATGGCTCCGACACTTCGGAGAGAACACAACTCTAAAGTTTTTTTTTAGAGAGAGAGAGAGAGTGAGAGAGAGTGAGAGAGAGAGAGAGAGAGGGGGGCGAGAGGGAGCGTAGGGGGGGGGGGGGGGGGGGAGAATTAGACAAATGCAGCAGGTTAAGAGTCCACACTACGCAGCTAGAAATTTAACGAAAAACATTAAATAAGTTTGTAGAAGTTGTGACATTTGTATAAAAACAAATCAAGAGGGCACGACAAATTTGGAATTATGTCTCATCTAGACCCTACCACAAAGTCTTTCGAAATAATCTCTATAGACACAATAGGAGGCCTTGGAGGTTCAAGATCTACAAAAAAATATTTACATCTCTTAGTAGATCACTTTACCAGATATGAGTTTATACTAACATCGAAAACTGAAAATGCCAATGATTTCATAAAACTCCTCATGAACATAACGGAAATAGTGGATATTGGTTTGGTTCTCTCCGACCAATACCCAGGAATTAATATGAAAGAATTTAGAAATTCTTACATGACCAACAAATTCCATTGGTCTTCACAGCTGTAAATGCACCATTCTCAAATGGCTTAAATGATAGATTAAATCAAACTTTAATGTACAAAATCAGATGAAAAATAAACGAACAAGGGAAAAGAAGAGCATGGACAAAGATAGCTCCAGAATGTGTAAAAGTATATAATAATACTAATCATTCAGTTACTCGCTTCACACCAAGTTATTTTTTGTATGGCTCCGACACTTCGGAGAGAACACAACTGTAAAGTTTTTTTAGAGAAAGAGAGAGAGAGAGAGAGAGAGAGAGAGAGAGAGTGAGAGAGAGAGAGAGAGAGAGAGAGAGAGAGAGAGAGAGAGAGAGAGAGAGAGAGAGAGAGAGAGAGAGAGAGAGAGAGAGAGAAGAGAGAGAGAGAGAGAGAGAGATAGAGATAGAGATAGAGAGAGAGAGAGAGAGAGAGAGAGAGAGAGAGAGAGTGAGAGAGAGAGAGAGAGAGAGAGAGAGAGAGAGAGAGAGAGAGAGAGAGAGAGAGAGAGTGTGACTGTTTTTTGGCTGTCCACTCTTCCAATATTTTTCATTTTCTTCAGGCCATAATCCAACAGAACATTATTTCCTGAAGTTTCCATGCACCAGACAACATGACTGCAACATCTTTTAAATTCATCTTCTTAATGCATGCTGCAATAACACCCAAAAGCTACCACATCAACAATTTTTTTTTTTTCATAATTTATTTTAGTGTTCTGCATCTCCACAAGAAGTTGATCTAAGATTTCATTTATAATATAATCTTCTAGTGATGGTCACAGTACACAAGAAATAAAAACACAAGTTTAGGAAAGATAAGATTGGAAAAGATAGATGAATTGGGACTCAAGAAGAATAGCGAATCAGTCATCATCTTCAGTCCGTATCATGATGCATGATACATGACCGTCCTGTATCAAGTTGCTTGTGGGAAGTATATTTACCTTTATAAATACAATTTTTCTAAATAAATATTAACCCTTTGATACACACAATGCAAAATTGATGAGGGACCTAAAAAATCTATTTTTCTTGGAAATATTTAATTCATATGAATCGATCAAATAATGCTAACCTGAGAGAAATATTTTTCCTATGAAATAGTTATTAACAGCATTCCTCATAAGTTATTTACAATATTGATTACTCCCAACTAGCAGTCTTCTGCACTTTCACTTATTTTTGTGGATATAGGTAAAACTTTGACTGCTATTTTTTATATGGAACATCACTCAGAAAATCAAAACATTTATTTTTATTTTGTCTAGCTTAAATTGTCTTTTAATTAGTTTTCATGTCGCATCCATCACCTAAGTGTAAATAATAGAAACAAGCATCTCAATCAATATTTATATGTTATCACAGATGTCGAATGTTAATGGATGCCATTAGCTTTTACATTCCTGAATACTGGATAACTATAGACTTCAGTTACATCAAGGGTTAATAAACCTTAGCAGACAAGTGATATCATGGGTTAGTATTTTTTTTAGGTCTAGTCTAAAGTGAAAAATATAGAAAAACAATGAAAGCAAAGAATATTCATAAAAATACTTAAGCACAAATGAAATTTGAAATCAGCACTTAAGTTTCCAAATTCACTGACTCCATTCATTATTTATATCTACTTTTTTAATCAATTAAATCTTTTGATATCATTAGTTTAATCAAAACGACACTTTTTGCTTTGCAACAATTTTTTTATTTATTTATTAAAATTCAAAACAACTGTAATCAACATGCATGCATGAGCTTTCAACAAAGAATAACTCCTTCATGTATATGTTAGTTGATTATTTTTTAAACTAAAACAAACATAAATAATAAGATCAATTACAAAGAGAGAGCAGCCAGCCGAGTAGAGTTTTTTTCAAAAACAAGCAAGCTTACTTAATAGAGACATGTACACTACGCGACAAAATGATAGCAACCCCACAATTTTTCACTTACAAGAACTAGTAAATAATTGAAAAGAATGTAATTATACTTATTTTACGTCTTTGGCAAGTAGATTATTATATCAATGTATAAATTCCCCCTAAGTTATCATTTTAATCCTTTATCTTCTTATAAGGCTTTTTCATGTGCGACAAAAACATAGGCCACTCAGTGTTTTATTAAATCCCCAGTCAAACTATTCATGCTATTGAATTAATTTTTTGTTTTTTAATTACTGAAGTGTTTAGAAATAAATTTAAAACAATTGAAATTCCTAGAGATAATGTGCTGTGAAATAGGTGAAATTAAATCCTTACGCGGAAAAATTGAACAATTTCAATAATTATTAGAGCTCAATACCGGTGCAGGCACGTGATTACAAATTATTTAAATATGGGAGGTAAAGATGACACAAAGAAATGCCCTGACAGTCTAAGGGGTTACCCTATGCTAGAAAAAAGGAGAATATTTTGCGAAGCATCCAACTCTGCAGGAGCTTCAAGACACATCGCTTTGTTAGCTGCAGTGATCACTAACATCCGAAACGTGCAAAAAATCCTTCTGAGTGCAGAACACTTGAAACGGCAGAGGATTCAGAAAAAAAACATCAGTTTCACAACAACGCTAAGTCGAGTATAAAAAAGTTTGTGCAGGATCATATTGGTTGTTAGAAAAGTTTGAGAAAAGTTATATTCACTACCAAAAACCGGTAAATTTAGATTTTTATAGATGACCTCAAATACTATTTTCATGACCACCAAGAAACCAAAGCATTTTAAGTCGCTGGCAAATGGGTGATGGTGGCGTCATGATTTGGGTCAGTAATAATTATCGTGGCGAAGTCAGATAAAATTTTTACTTTAGAAACTAATGCTAAAAAGTATTGGGAAACATAAGAGAGCCAGTAATGGAGCATATAAACGAGTTCATCAAAAAAAGGCCCGTTTCCCAACAAGACAACGCTCCAGCCCACACGGCTTGGTTGGAAAAAAAATATTTTGAATAGAATAATATTTCACTTTTGCCTGGGAAAGCTTGTTCTTTTGATCTCAACTGCATCGAAAACTGTTTGGTACAATTGAGTAGGGCAGTATTCGCTGCAGGAAGCCAATTCACTTCTCTGGACGAACTCAGAGCTCAGCATTCAAACTTAGTAGTTTAATTTTGGCACAGATATATACAAACCTCTTTAAATCCCTTCAAAATAGAATGATTAACGTTTTAGAAAAATAAGGGGGCTCAATAAATATTAATAATGATAAAAATACACATAATTTTAAAAGTGGCCTATAATTTTGTCGCAATCAATTTTCGTTTATTTTCTTGTTTTCATGTAAATATTTTTAATTATTGGATTATTAGCCTATATATATTTGTCAAACTTCTATTATGATTCTTACATACAATGAAAAAGATAAAAAGTTGAAGATTTCTTATGAAATTTTAAAATGAATGGGGTGGCCTATGATTTTGTCGAGGAGTGTAAATTAGTGAATAGCCGAATTAATGTCTTTGAAATCCTGGAAAAGGAATTGTTTATTGAATAATAATAGCTTATAGGCCAAACAAAAGTGCTTTTTCAAAAGAAACAGAACTCTTCAATAATCATAAAATATAAATGGACGACTGTGGAGAATATAGAATTTCTTTGTGTGAAATGACTAATACACTATTCCTGATAAAGAATGGCATTCAGAAGAACAAGGATAAAATGAAAAATCAATTACAAATTACATTCTAGTATAAAGAGATGAAATACGAGATCAGTAGGATGATAGGGTTAAAAGAGGATAGGAAGAGATCATTATCTTCTAATAATAAATGATGACTGGAACCCACGAAAAAAACACGAGATAAGAAGGAAGCTAGGAAGAATCACCTAAACCTATATGTAGTATGTATGAGAACAGTCCGGGGTGGCAGTAAAAAAACTACAAATAGTATTAAACTATTTTATTGCAGCCAACGTTTCGACCCAACAATGCAGGTCTTCTTCAGGGCATGTGACAATGGAGGTGTCAGGGCCTAAAATTTCATCTCAACATGAAATATCCCATCTAACTGTGTCCCGCCAGGTGTAATAAAGAATACTTGAGACAAGAATAAGAAGAGAAGCTGAATGTCAGCTCAGAGAACTGTGAAACACACACAAACTCATCTTTTACTTAATATTTACTATGCAGCAAATAATGGAGAAGATTATAGTATAACTAATTGTATATATAGTGTAACTAATGAACAAGGATCAAAGGAAAGAAGCCAAATTGAAAGTGTTCTAAGCAAAAAAAAAAAATCTTCAGAAGATTATGGTCAAAAGAAAGAGAAAAATACTAAAGAAAACCATAAACTGTTATCTTAACTCCTCAAAGACCTCATCATGAAAAGATGGAGGGATTATTTTAAAGATTTGCTGGAGGGAAGAGGAGAGATGTATAGCTGTCCCAGTCCCAGAGGGATGTACAGGTTTTTAATGCCCACCCAAGGGATGTTGAGAATGTTTGAGATGAGGACAACCATATTTTCAAAGAAAAATAGTGCCTCCTAAGTTCTAGTGGGACAACGTTCGCTCTCTACAAATTTATTTTTGCGATCTTTTTGTACAGTATAAACATAAATAAAAATGGTTAACTGCCCATAATGTAAGCAGACGGTGTCCAAGGAGGACAAAAAAACAATGATTTGCTCCACAGCGACTTGCCTAGCAATTTTCCACGGAAAATGTCTAAACATAGAAGACAAAGAGTAGAAGCCATGAAAAAAGATAGGAAACAATGGCTTTGCCAAAAATGTGAGAAGACTGAAAAGAACAGCCCACCCAGCGATAGAAGCACAGGCTCGCAACAGACTGCAGATTCCGCATCGCAGATGCTGATCACCGCAATAAAGGAATTGACAGCAGAGGTCAAAGGCCTGAAAAGCTCGGTGGACGCAAATAACAGGCCACTATAACATTCCAAAACTCGGAGCACCTGAAACTATTGAGTCGCTCCTAGAGGCACAGAACTCAAAGATAGACGGCCTAGTTCTGGAAAATACTATCCTTAAGTCTCGCATTTCGGAGCTGGAATCGAAACTGAACAGATCCGATCAACAGCACCTAGTCAGGACTGTCGAGATAAGGGGAATACCAGTTAGACCAGAAGAAACGTCAATGGGCCTTCTGATGAATGTAAGTACAGCCCTGGGGCAGTACCTGAAGGTGGAGGACGTCGATTACGTGGAGAGTCAGGACGAGGCAGGATGACACACCAGGGCCACTGGTCATTCACTCGCCAATCTCTAAGAGATGAGCTGAAACAAAAGCGCAAGGTGATAAGAGACGTTTCTACCAGACATTTGGGCTGGCAGGAACATGACGCCAACAAGATATTCCTTAGCGAAGCAATGACCACTTTTAATAGACACCTATACTGGCTGGCGCGGCAAAAGAAAGCGGCAGGCAAAATAAAGTATGTATGGTTTAATGGTGGCCGGGTGAAATGTCGGCGAAGTGACGGTCAGCCCGTGGTCATGATCAACTCACCTACCAACCTTGACGTTTTCGTTTGACTCCACAGCGCTGGTTCTCTGATCTCGGCCCTTCACACCCAGGCAGCTCTATCCAGTTCTTTCCTTTTATTTAGCATAACTTTTATTTATCTATTCATTTTATTTTATCTATTATTTATTTAACTCTTACCAGAATTCAAGCGTACACTGTAGTTTCGGCTTGCCCAGCTTTAACCGTATTTATTAGTAATTTTTTGTAGACTACTTATTATGCTCTCTATCTCAATAATCTTTCTATACCTCCAGGGATGTTATATCCCACACGCCATTTAACCCCTTCCTCTATCATATCTCAGTCTTCCATCCCTTATGACCAATGTCCTTCTAATCTGCCATGTTAACGCCCAGTCTCTTCTTGCCCATATTGATGAATTCCAAGATTTTTTCCTCCACAACTTTTACCATTTAATTGCAATCTCAGAAACTTCTCTGAAACCCACCGTCCTATCCCCTCAAGTTAGCCTCCCTAACTACACCCTGTTCCGTCACGATAGAGTGGATAGGACTGGAGGCGGAGTAGGTCTCTTTGTCCATGATAGCCTTAAGTCCAAAATTCTCCTTCTTTCCCCCACTTCCCTTTCCCCGCACATTGAATATCTGTTCGCTGAAATATCTACCTCCACACATCCGTAACTCTTCGGTGTCATCTACCGGCCTCCGAAAGCTCCCTTTGATGAAACATTTGAGTCCATCCTTTACAACCTGATCCCTTCATACTCCAACATTATACTCTCCGGAGACCTTAACACCAATCTCCTGATACCTTCTCCCGACCAAGTCTATCTATCAAACCTCCTCTACTCCCTTAATCTATTTATAGTCCCTTACCGCCCGACCCATCACACCCAGTACTCCAGCACTTGGCTTGACCATTATGTTCTCGATTCACCTAAAAAACTCCTTGCCTCATCACAACACCCGGTTCCTTTCCTGTCTTCCCACGACCTCATACAAATATCCTATGATCTTCCTATGCCGCTGTTTTCCCCCAGAACTGTTTCCTTTCGAAACCTAGATTCCTTATCACCTGCAATCCTAGCACCTGATTTTGAAATGATCCAATGGGACCCCATATACACCTCAAACTCAATTGATTCCATGGTAGAAATCCTTAGCACTCAACTTCAAACTATCCTAGACCGTCACGCTCCTCTCAAGTCCAAGACATATAAGCATCCTCCAGCACCCTGGCTGACACCTATGCTAAGGAATTGCATGAAACGAAGAGACGCAGCCAGACGAAGATTTAAACGCACCAGACTTCCCGAAGGCTATACCACCTTCAAGCTCCTCCGAAATAGCTCCCAATCCTTAATACGCCGCGCCAAATCCAACTACTTCCAGCAATTCTTATCCAGTGCCCCCGACTCCAAAGCAAAATGGGCAATTCTCCGTAAACTATCCTTAGGTAAACCCACGCAAAACCAATCAATTCCTATTTCAGCCAATGCACTCAACTCCCACTTTGTCTCCAACACCTCCCATCCTCTTCAAACACCATCACCGGTTCTTATTCCTTCCTCATTTAACCCCAACAACTTTTATTTCTCCCATATTACCCCTGACGACTTGCTCAAATCCATCCATAAGTCCCAAACAAATGATTTTGGATCAGATAACATCCCAGTTAAATTGATTAAAGCCTCACTTCCTTTCGTTCTCCCTATCCTTTATCATATCTACAACTTTTCCCTGCAAACTGCCTCTTTTCCCAGTACCTGGAAAACCGCTCTTGTATGCCCATTGAAAAAAACTTCCAATCCAGAAACCCTAAATGATTTCCGTCCCACCTCTCTGTTATCCAACTTATCCAAACCCTTGGAACGTTTAGTTCAATCCCAACTATCCAAATACCTAGAGCAAAACAACCTTCTGAACCACCTTCAGTCTGGTTTCAGACCTAATCATTCCACTCAATCCGCCCTCATTAAAATTTCCCAAGACCTCCACACTGCAATAGACCAAAAGAAGCTCACCATCCTTATTCTCCTCGACTTCACCAATGCCTTTGACTCAGTGGACCACAACATCCTTTTAAACAAACTCAAAAACATCCACATGTCTTATAATGCCCTCCTATGGTTCCAATCTTTCCTCACCAGTCGCTCTCAATTTGTGGTAGTCCCTGACGAACCCCCGTCAAATCCTCTGCCATTGTCTAAAGGCGTACCTCAGGGTTCCTCTTTATCCCCCACCCTTTTTTCTATCTATATTAATGACCTCCCATCCTCCATCCACTACTGTCAATACCATATATATGCCGATGACGTCCAGATTTACCTCCCCTTTGACCCCGCTGATTCCCCCGGTGCCATCCAAAAACTCCAAGAAGATATCGACAGAATTCGTGCTTGGGCAAACCTCAACAAACTCACCTTAAACGCCGAGAAGACGAAAGCCATCTTGATTGGATCTCCCTCTCTCCTCAAATCAACCCCTGTCGCTCCAAACCTAGTCCTGAACAACACCTCTATCTCATTCCACAATTCCGTTAAAAACCGAGGCGTTGCCTTTGATCAATCCCTCTCTTGGAAACCCCACATCTCACAAATTTCCCGTCGTACTGTCTCTACCCTAAAACAGTTCAACCGTCTACAATATCTTCTTCCATTCAAAACCCGCCAACTCCTAGTCTCCTCTCTCATCTTTCCCCACTTTGACTACGGCTGCTTGGTGTACGGCGGACTGTCCGGGGAACTCGAAGCCAAACTTAAACGTCTAATGAATTGCACAATATGTTTTGTCTTTGGGATCCCAAGAGATACGCATATAACCCAGTACTACGCCGAGTTAAAGTGGCTCTACCCCTCTTACCGTCGACAGTACATACTAGATCTCGTATGTCCGATCCGAACTGAAACTTATGAAAAATCCTTCATAATGCAAGCCATATCCCTCTGGAACTCTATCCCTTCTAATATCTGACACGCTCCATCTGCATCCACTTTCAAATCCCTTCTCTTTGATTTCATATTCAACTCCCAAACCAACTACTGATCACTGAAGAGACACAATAGAGCTTTAGAAGCAACTCTGTTTAGCATTATCTCTATTAGAAAATATCTTATCGATTTACTCAGGCCGTTTTATTATATTCCGTTGTCTATATGTATTCTTTCGGTATTCTTTCTTCCTCTTGTTTTATTTCACCTATTATAATTAAAGATTATTTTCATGCAGGAATGCACTTTTTGTTTTCTTATTTTATTTTTTTTTTTTTTTCTGTAAATATTATTTGTAAACTATATTTTTAAATATTTAATATTATATACAGCCACACTGACTAGATTTCTGTGTTATGTGTGTAAAATTTATTATAAAGGGACATCAGTCCCAGGATATTAAAATTATTTTTCATTTCATTTCATTTAAAAAGAAATGGCAGAATCCATCGTAAAATAATAAAAAAGAAGCAAGGTGGAAGGATCATTAAATCATTCCTGAAATTATCAAATATATGGGTAGCAAAGGCCAAGAGATGTTTCTTCGTCTCCTGAACCTAATTTGGAAAAAAATAAATATTCTTAAAGATTGGGAAGGTGCAGTGATCTTACCTATTCATAAAATGTGAGATAATCAAGAATTAACTTATCAACATGAAATATCGCATCTCACTGTGTCCAGACAGGAGTATTAAAGAATACTTGAGACAAAAATAAGAAGAGAAGCTGAATGTCAGCTCAGAGACCAATAATGTGAAACACACACAAACTCATCTTTACTATGCAGCAAAAAATAGAGAAGATTGTTAGAAAAAACTAAGAACCTTCTTCATGGATCTCTAGAAAGGCTTTAGACAGTGTGAGATAGGAAGACTTGGTGCTGGCACTGTCTGAAAGAGGCATCAATCCAGGAACAACCTTGGCTATGATGAATTTCTATAGAAAGACCAAAAATGTTTGGGTACGAACATGATCAAGGCTTAAAATACAATCTGGGAATCCTCAAAGAAGAGTTAAACGTAATAAATATGAAAATAAATCCAGGAAAACTCAAATGCATACTGGTAGAAAAGAAATCCCCTATAATAAAGAGTTCTGATAGAAAATGGAGAGATTAGAGAAGTGGATAAGTTCCCATATCTGGGTGCCCATCTCAACAAATTAGTAACCTCGATGAAGAAGTGACTCAGAGAATGGGAGCAGCTAGGAGAGTATCTTGTTTGCTTCAGAGGGGTTATCTAGGTAAGAGATGTGGAGGAAAGGAAACCTAGAACAAGGTCACTATCATGTATTACATGATATATAATAACATGATTAAATGATTTTTTAAGAAAATAAAAATAATACCAATGTGTTCAGAAAAAAATGTTTTTTGTTTTTTTTTAATCTTACGATCTAAACCAAAAAGCTATTCCAAACCGGAGTAAAAAATAAATAAAACCTATTCATTAAGTTTATTTAATGAAAAGAAACAATATAAAGGGGAAAAATTGTCCTTAACTTAAAAAAAAAAAAAATTTAAGCTAACTTTTTTTTAATTTCTATTTAAAATTAAATTTGTCTTCCAAGTTTTTGAAGAAAAGGAAAAAGAGCAACATTATAGCACATTTAAGCGTTGCTATCATAAGCTTTCAAGAGCTAATGTAAAATGTGATGGGAGATTTCAATGCTTAAGTTGGAAAAAGAGTCCACAACCCAGCGAACGAAACGAACCTGGTACACAAAGCATCCATGATGTGAAATATAATAATACCCTGAGAATGAATAAATTTTCTGCTCCTAGAGACCTGGTAGTACTAAGCACCCTGTTCCCTCCATAAGTGGATATAAATGGCTACCTGGAGATCAAATGATGGTTTTACTAGCAATCAAATTGACCACATTCTATAAAGTGTAAGAGTTGTTACAAGCTTAATGAATGTTAAGAGTTCACAGAGGACCTGACCTAATATAGACTCCGAGTTTCTTATATCAAGAACATGGGCAAGAATTTCTATTGCCCACTTGAAGTGAAGTACACCTGCAGTAAATTAGGTAGTACAAAAACTATTGGATCATTGATTGATTGATATCAGAACGCAGTTTGTCAATAGCATGGATTAATGAATGAGATGCACTCATCAGTTTGAGGGCATTGACCAAGCTACATTCAAAGTGACGTTGAAGGTGACATTCAAAGAAACAATTGATGGGGTTGTAAATGAAATTCTAGGATCAAGTATGTCAAACAGCTAAGTGTTGAAAAAATATAGCTTCCAGCCTAATGCTTCGGAGATGTACTATAAAATGATACAAAATTGAGCAAGATAACAAAATATGTGCCATGTATGTCTTCAGTACGTCAACACTCTCTAACTGATACTAGAACACAGTTCTGCTTTTCTAAAAAAATCAAAACGATGGTGTAAGTTAATCGTGGAACCGTGAGCCTAAAGGGCTGAGAGGACAAAGAGATTCCCATCATAGATTGAATTCCACAATGAGGTTTATGACTTCCACCTCTAATTTAAGTTTATGTTATGATTAGTAATTGGATTACAGTAATATAACAAACTTCACACGTTAACGTAAACAAACAGCTCTAGGTAGACAAGTGATCAGGTTGTAATACAATGCTAACATAACTGAAGACCAATAATCAATGGATCAACATTGTGATTATTAAATTAAAACATTTTATTTTGTTGATAATATTGTCTCATTTACAAGTAAAAGTAAATTTTAAAAATAAAACAATGTAAACCAGAAATATTCATCAAACAATATCACTGAAAATCGGAGGGAAATGCTGGTGTAGTGGAGAAGGTAAGAAATTGATGCATGCGCATTAAAAAGGATCATGGTTCCACAGTCAGCCTATAGACATACTGAAGAGTACACTCCATTAAGAGAGAAGGTTGTAAGTTGGCATCAGTCATTAATAATAGATCTACATAGGAGGGAGCTATTTTTGTGATTTTCCAAAAGAGAATAAGTCTTACCTTGTACCATTGTTATGTTGCAAAATTAATTAATAGTTTTGAATAAATAAAACATTTGTTCTGACGCAACAAATTGGTGGAAACTAAGTGGAGACGGGTGGTTGCTAAATATTAATAATAATAAATAAAATGAGGAAATAAATGGGCACCACACTATTTACTTTTGGAAAATAGCAAATACCAAAAATAAAATCAAAAATAACTGGAATTTAAAAGGTCCAAGAAAAAAATAGTACATTTAAAAAAAGATTTGGAAGCGGACCAAGCTCTGAACATAGAACTTTATAGTAACAAAAATTACGCATGCTACTGAACCGCTATCAGATCCTTTTAACCCCTTAACGGGCACATTTCGCTGTTATAGTTGGAAGAAAATTGGTGTTGTATATAATTCCCAGGGGACCTAAAATGACCAGTTTTGAAATCATTTTGAAAAAAATAAAATGTTTGCCGGAAGTGATGGGCGATTGCCTCTCTAGAGGCTTACAAAATGCAAACCTGCCATGCAGTGCCGCAAACCTGCCTCGTGTAAAGGGCCGCGGCAGTTGAGCCCTCTTCCCTCCTCACTTTTCGCTTCCCAAAAGAAACCCCAGTCCTATTGCTATTCAGCATTTATATGGCGAAAAGTAAAATTATTGTGCGTGGTTCACCTTGCCTATATAAGCGACTGCTTATATCGATGTGGGACAGACCAGTTGGAGGTTGATCAAATTTAGATTTTCTAAATTTCCTTGGTTTATGAACTTTTTTCTTCCAACGAAGTATAGATACATCAAAATCGTCACTATCAGATGTCCATCGGAATCCTGAATCAGCGAAGGCGGCGGTATAGTAAGAACTCCGGCCAGTAATGGGGGTATTTAGTGTCGGATCAAGTATCTCGGCTGCAAATAAAGGGGAAAGAGCTACAAAATAATTCGCTTTTAGGAATAATATAGAGGTATTGATATAAAGCATAATTAGTTTCATTTTAGATCAATGAAAAACCATTGAAAAAAAAATCAAACTTTTTTCGTCTAAAATTTTAAAACTTATTAGTCAATAACAAGTATGCGACAAAAAGATCTGAATAAAAATCAATTTAAATGTATAAGTAAACGATTACGTATCTTTATAATGTTATAGAGAATGATAGAGGAACACGATTCACAAACATTCACAAGCGCTTCTAGAAAGGCAACCGCCCTTACAGGTACCTGGGACGCTCATATGCCTCTCTGGAGGCCCGTTTTCGACAGTCTTCGGGATTTCTCATCGTGAAACTCCTGAAGTCTAACAGAACCCGTAGGAACTATTGCCGCGGTCTTCCCGCCCGGTTTGAATATTTCTGAGTTCAGGCATCCAGAGAGGCCCAAGACCGTTAAAGGGTTAATTAGGTTAAGCTTAATTACTTAATTAAAGCTCGCTACTTTAAAATCTCTGAAAGGGCTGTGGATTAAATTCATTTGTAATTCACACTTATGAACTAACAGAGAATTATATTAAAAACTAGAACAAAGAAAATTAAACGTAAATGAATGAGAATATAGGCAGAGCAATGAAATAAGAATATTCTACCAGCTTGTGAATAATGGATGAAAACCAACTCTATGGGCAAGGAAAGAATGACAACCTAATAAAACACAATCCTAGAATTCTGAATAGATGAAATGAACATTTCTGCACGTTGCTAAATGCCAACGACTCAAAGCAGGACCTAGATTTCGAGATACCCGAGGGCATTCTAGACAAGGCGATTGCCTAGCATATCTGTTTTTATCTTGGTCCTTGAATGTGAATAAGAGGGTCTGAAATCCAAGTTGGAGGTTTGATCTTCAATAGGATTGCAATGATCCTTGGCTTTGCGGATGATATAGATGTCATCAAAAGAACTTTTGAGACCATGAAAGACACATTTCTGGTGCTATAAAGAGCAGCTGAAAAAATGGAAGATTGTCATCAATGAGGCTAAAATGAAGTAGGCAGACAGATATTAGTAAAACTGTTCACCCTCGAACAAAAAATAAGGCAGAAACAAACCCATCAGAAAACTCAGAATATACTACAAAAGCAAAATATTTTTTTGTAATCATCATATTATAAAAAATTAACTATGAAACTATATAACAAAATCATAAAACTATACCACCACCTTAGTATAACAAGCAATAATTAAAAATCCAATAAGAAGCCAACAATATAAATATAAAAAATGGATGACCCAAACTAAGAAGAATAGATACATTATTTTTTCATGCAGAAAGCTGTATTGCAACAAGAAAAGAAAAAAAACACTATGAACTATGCAGCCAATATGCATGCATCCACCTATAGATCTTATATAAAACAAACCTGTGATACATGAGAAGGGGAGGCATCATGTCTTTTTATATCATTAGCACCCATTAATTTATGACTAGTTGTGTCCTTAATCAGAACAGATTCATTAATTTTACAGTTTTCCTCATTATTAATAACATTATTGTATTCAGAATGTTTTAATACACATTTTGAATTCACATGCAACTGCTTCAATTTGGAAACAGTTTCAGAATCAATTGTCAGTGATTGTCTATCACTTACAATTTCGAGGAAATCTATTTTCATGTTCATATCAACCTTAACAGTTGAAGATTCTGCTTTAATTTTAAATTTTTCTTTCGGTTTCTTAGATTTTCCTTTCTTAGGAATTATTGGCTTTTCAATATTAGATGTTCCATTTTTCGTATCTCCACTGTGCTTGAGGTCTGAAACATAAAATTATAAACAATCTTTCCTAGTTCATACTGATTAAATTAAAAGATATTAGATAAGAAGAAAAACATCACGTCCTAATGTCTTACTTAGGTAAATATTTCGAATTTCATCCTGTTATTTTAACTATGGACAAAACCTTAACTATGGAAAGTAGAGGCATGTTACAAATTTGCAAGAAAATCAGCCTTGGTAGATTGAAAATCACTAATATAATCTAATCATCTCAATAAATTTTAAACATAAAACCTAGTAAATAGTTTCATTTGAAGGACAATTCCATTTGCAAAAATATTATAAACATACATAGTCTATAGATTACTTTGGTCAGTAGAAAATCGACAATTTCATAAATACAATTTAATTATTTCTGTTTTTATTTGTTTTATTTATTTATGACTTAAAAAGGATCAGATTAAAAATTTCATAGGGGTAAAATGGACTTAGAACTGGATTCATCAAGAATCTGTGATAAAAAGAATACCATTTAACTATAAATTCCAAAAATTGGAGCACCAAAGAAGAATTGGAGAAGTTTAGGGAGAAGGAAGATTAGAAAAAAAATATAATTCAAAACAATTACTTTCCAAGCTTCATCCCTTTATTTTAGAAACTATAAAATGTAATGAGGGTAAATGTTATTTTAATTAGGGTGGTTTAGTTAATATAAAAAATATCATTAATTCTAAATAAAATTTCTAATAAAAAAGGTTACTGTAAAGGTCTATCACCTTCTCTTTTTAAAAAATAGCGGTTTTCAAATTGTCGATTTTCAATTCAAAATGTCTGAATAGAGTTTTGTAGAAAATTCTGTTTCTACCATTCTAGAGAAGACAAATATTTATTCAGACTAAATGATAGATTATTATGCACTTAATGTCAAAAAGATTACATTAAGTGCATAATATTGGTTATAAAATGTCTTTAACCAATAAAACTGTAGTCAAATTTGCATGAGATCATAACTTGATAACTGTTTGCATCAGCAATTTTTTTTTTTTTTTAACTGTCACATTTAATAGTTCAAAGTGATACAGATTATTCTGTTTATTTTTTCTGGTTAGGCATATGGAAAGATGGACAAAAATCTAAAGAAAGGTCTGGTTTCAGTAGCCAGTTCAACATAATGAAAGTAATTATACCTTACAACTCGCTCCAAAGTTTTCTGCAAAACCATTAGAACCAAAGGAAAAGAAAAGATTGAAAAGTATATGTAAGAAGGGGGAAGGGAGAAAAACATTTCAAATATTCCCTGATCTAGAGTTCAGACTAGTGCAGTCGGTGAAATATCAGAAGGTTGCTGTATTTTTGGCGGCTGTACTCCCATAGGTACCAATAAAGAATTAAAGGCATGAAAAAATGAATCAGCTTAGATTAAATATGAATAAATCCTTCAGAATTGTGCATAAGTCCGTAAGTTGAATTTCTGGTAAAACTAACTAAGTTTTTGCAGAGGCATAAATATATTGGCATTAGTAATTCCTGCAGTCACTTGGATCTCCTCCTTTTTTCTTTACAACTGGGACAATGAGTGACTAATTCAATTTTTTTTGGAAACTTTTACATTTCCCAAATGTTTGAAATTAATTTAATGATTTATCCAAGAAACTCCCACCCTGCTTGAAGAACTCTATTAGAAACTCCAGAAATCATCTAGTCTGATTTTAATTACTTACTGTTTCTAAACTTTTCCTAGAATATACAGTACAATATCGTGTGTTTGTGAACAGACTAGCTCAAAAACTATAAACCGTATGAACCTGAAATTTGGTATTTGGTGTATGTATATGCCCGCTATGTGACAGCAAAAATTTCATCAACATTGATCAAAGGGAGGTGGTACTTCATCTAATAAATTGTCTCATTTTTGTTTTTTTTTATTTTCTCAAAAACGGCTATAACAATTTTGATCAAACTGGGTATAAGATGTATGTATATGCCTGTGATGTGACAGCCAAAATTTCATCAAAATTGGTCAAACAGTGGGGGGCACTTTATTTAATAAATTTTGTCTCATTTTTAATTTCACTTAGAGTCTGCCACAGAAGAGATGAGCTGTGAGGGGTGGGGGGTTCGCGCAACCAGCTTCCCCCACCATGACCCACTCCTTCACTTCCCCTCTCAGATAACGCAAAATCCAGCGCTACCTAGTGAAGTTTGATTCCTTTTTCCCGGTTTTTTAATTGACCTTATCAAGTGGATATATTCCAGATAAACAGCATTCAGACTCCTCTGATGAGTCTTCATCATTCTTTGAAGACTCCTCATCTGATGAAGTAATGGAAATAATAAATTTGTCAGTTGTTGTGTCAATAATGCAGTCATTTCTCCTGTACTCATTTTCACAGTTAATTGAATTTTCACATACTTTTCTCCATTCATTAGAACCAATTGAATTACATTTATCTTTTATTAATGCCTTAACTGTGTTTAAATTAAAATCGACATTATGTTTTGCAACATAACCTTTCAATTGAGCCCATATTTTCTCAATTGGATTTATATTTGGATGATATGGAGGCAATCTTAAAATTTTGTATCCATGACTTTCTGCAATCCGATCTAAATAATATTTGTTGTGCTGTTCTTTATGTTGCTTAATAATTGCATAAAGTACAGGTTTCAATAATTTTTCATGGTAAGGGATATTTTTAGATTGAAGCCATTTAATCATTTCGTCCTTACGGGAATTGGAGGTTACATTTCCCTCATCTAATTTGTTATAAGATGCATTATCAATAACAATCACAGCCCTTTCCGTTAAATTGGGAAGCAGTTTTTCTGTAAACCATTTTTCGTAGTTTCTAAAATTCATTTCGTCATGGTAGTCTCCAGTTTTCAAATTTGATTTAAAAGTCAGCAGTGCGTTTGGAATAAAAGCTTTTTCTGAGCCAGCGTGCACAATTATAAGTCGAGGGCCTTTGCTAATTTTCTTCTTCAAACCTAACTCGCTACCATCCGTCCATTGTAATGTATTTGTGTGTGTCGAGTGTACGTAGGATTCGTCTGTGTATACAATGGGCCTACCATCTTGTCGGTATTCGTCTATTTTATGCAAATATTGAATTTGTTTGAGTCGTATGTCCTGTTTCTCTATTAATGTCTGTCTTTCATCTGGAGCATTGGCCCAGCGGAATCCTAGGAGATGTATTATTCTCCGCAGAGATTCAACTGAACCCCTAAAATTTATCCCAGAGTCCTCTTTGGTTATGTGTTGGTGAATGTCTTTGACAGATGGCAATTTTTTTTGGACTGTGGAAATTGTGAATTATCCGTCTAATTGCTTCTTTATCAAAGTCGTCAATGTTACATTTTTTAATTGCTTTTGGTCGCTTTTTGCCAGGCGTTGAGAAAGATAGCTTTTCACCTGACGAAATGGCTTTATTTTCAATTAAAATTCGTTTCAGTGACGATTCTGATATACCAGTGGCCTCGCATACTCTTTTATGTACAGAGGAGACATTAATAGGCCCTTGATTAGCCTCTTTGGTCATGAATTTAAACATGTTCATGATAACTGCTTTTGTTTGCGAGCGCAATGTCGCTCCGTGCTTGCCTATGAGAGAAGCCATGAGTTGTTTACGCGAGCAGAGGACGTCTAGAAATGAGAGCCGTAAGAGGGGAAGTGGAGAGTAGTGGGGGAGCTTCAAGCTACTGCGCAACCTCTTTCCTCTCTCTCCCACAGCTCATCTCTTCTGTGGCGGGCTCTACCTATATATGAAATATATTTATCTTAAGGGAAAGTATTGCGGTCGTGAAAAATTTTAACTTCCGGTTTTCAACGGAAATACACGTTTTGAGGTCCCCTGAGTCCAAATAACCAAGTCCGGTGAAATAGTTTGTGTGTGTGTGTGTGTGTGTGTGTGTGTGTGTGTGTGTGTGTGTGTGTGTGTGTGTGTGTGTGTGTGTTTGTGTGTGTGTGTGTGTGTGTGTGTGTGTGCGTGTCCGTGTATGCACAGACTATCTCAAAAACTATAAACCGTATGAACCTGAAATTGGGTATTTGGTGTATGAATAGAATAGAATAGAATAGAATAATTATTTATTTTCCTCAAAATATAGAAAAAAATTAAAATAACGATAGCATGGACATAGTCCGTTTGCTAGAGTTGCCTTACAGATAAAATAAACAAAATTTTACAAATAAAGAACATTTTTAAACATATATACATATGTATATAGAAAATAAATATTTTCTTAACTTCTGATCAAAAACAAAATGCATATTTCAATAGCAAAACAAAATACACTAATACTAACTTATACCTAATACATTAATCAACATTTACGAAAAAAAAGTACACGCTTAGATCTGTACTACTGTACAATAGTAGATAAATGTATTACTAAACACTTTAGAACCAAAACATAAACATGTTAGAAATTAAATTCATTTATTAAAAATGTTCTATATTTAATTGCCCTTTTAACATAATCATACAGGGAATTCCAGTTTTCACCATTCAACACCTGTATGGATTCCTGATACAACAACTTCCTTTTTCCCAAGTATACTTTTCTAAATTCTGTTAGAACTGGACACACTGCTATAAAGTGATAGGTATCCTCTATTTCATTTGTATAACATAATGGACATATCAACTGTGTTTCCTCTCTATTGAAAGTATAATTAAGTTTTAGCATTTCCCCCCTAGCTTTTAGAATTGTAGAGATAAAATGTGTATAATTGTTATCTGTTACATATTTTTTAATTCCTAAATCTGAGTCTAATTGTTTGTAAATTACATGGAATATAGCCTTTTCTTTTTTACTTATTAAGTCCTGCTTAAACCAATTATCATATTTATCATTAAAATCCTTTATTATTCTATTTGTATTATCAGACGTTAGATTATTTTGAATATCTATTAGAAACTTAGTACTAATGTTTACTAATTCCTAGTACTATGATAATTGTTAATTCTTTGTTTTTTATAATGGATTTAGCTAAAATATTCGGTGAACGATCTGATGCTATCATTAATACCTTTTTAATATATTTTAAGTGCATTCTTAATGTAAAAGGAAATAATTGCTTTAGGTCCGTTTCCAGGTATAAAATATAATACGGGCAATGATTAAATAGTCTTTTCATAATGAATTTATTTAACAATTCTATTTCCTCTATAGACTGGTAGCCCCAACATTGTGCCCCATAACACAATATTGCTCTGCATACTAAGTTAAACACCTGATATTTTGCGGTTAAATATATATTTGTATTTTTAAAGAAGTCTTTCCATATACTATTTATACTAAACTTAGCTGCCGTTAATTTTTTTTTAAACTGTTTTCTTAGTGAAAGATTCGGCGTAATACCTATACCTAAATATGTATAATAATTCACTTTTTCTATTAATGTATTATTGTAGTACCATTTTTCTAACCTAGATAATTTACCCCCTTTTTTAAAAACCATAATTTTAGATTTATCTAAATTTAATTGCATATTCCATAATTCACAGTACTCATATAGCCTATTTATCATATCCTGTGAAATTGATGGTTCACTCGCGAGTAAAACTATATCATCCGCAAATAATAAACATCGTATTTTAATTCCTTCAATTTGTATCCCACCCCCTAAATATTCCGACAAATCATTAATAAAAAGAATAAACAATAACAGAGATATGACTCAGCCTTGTTTAAGACCCAAATTGGTTTAAAAACTATCAGTAATTCCCTTCTTTGTCAATATCGATACCTCATTATTATCATAGTATTTTTTCAGTATTTCGATATATTTAGAGGATATTCCCATATTATACATCTTATAAAATACTGAATTTCTGTCCAGACAATCGAATTCCACTTACAGGTCGATGAAAAAGCAGAATATTTTTGTTCTTTTTGCAGCTGTTTTTGTCCGAATAATGTAGGTTAAATTGAATATTTGATCAACTGTCGAATAGCCTGCACGAAAACCTGCCTGGAATTCGTAAATTACGTTATTTACCTCAATTCAATCTTTTAACCTGTTCACTAACATACTCATAAATATTTTGGAAATGTTGTCTAAAAATGAAATCCCTCTATAATTCGTAACCACGTTTTTGTAACCTTTTTTATATAACGGAAATATAAATGATTTACTAAATGTATTTGGTATATCACCTTTGTTGTAAATTGTATTAAATAAAAACAGTAATTTTTCTACATAACTATCTGGACTGTTCTTGTAAAATTCAATTGGAATTCCATCTGGCCCGGGTGTTTTATGCTTAGCCATTCTATTCATAACCGACTTTAATTCATTTATTTGTAGTTCACGATCAAAGAATTCATTTATAATGAGTGGTGCAGCATATATTACAGGTGGGGATATTATTTCTGGATTTAGAAGCTTGCTAAAATGAATGAACCAATCTCTTTCACTAATATTATTACATGTGTTCATATTTTTATTTTTAAATCTATTTACAATTTTCGAAAATTCCCCAGCAACTCTAGCCTTCAACTAGTTTCCATGTATTTTTTTCAGATAGATTTTCTGTTCTGACCTGCAGATTTTTATAAAATCAGCGTTTGTTTCTTTATACATAATCTTTACCCATTCCAAATCGGTTTTCCGGAATAACCTCAATAAAGTAAAAGAACGTTTCCTCAATTTTTCACAATCATTATCAAACCAGGGTTTATTACCATAGGTAGGTAACCTTTTTCCTTTCATAGCACTCCAAGAAAAGTTTCATGTTTTTTAACGTTTCCGACATATCCGTAGGACTTTCTGTATTACAATATCCATTTTTAACCAGATTATCTAGTTTATTTTTAAAAAATAACTCGTCTTTGATTGTCCATTTTAATCTAATTGGTACAGAATTAGTTACCACGCCTCCCTGTTCCACTTATATTTTTATCGACAATAATATTGGCATGTGATCCGAAAATGTTTTTGGTACAACTTTAAAATCTTCAACAATCGTTAATAGATCAGTTGTTACACAACATATATCGTTAACAGAACTGCTGTTGTAACTAATAAACGTAAATTCTCCCATTTTATCTCCTTCTGTTCTACCGTTCAATACAATTAAATTATTATATGTGATGTGACCCACACATATAGTTATTTGTAATTATATTAAGAGATATAATGGTTATGATGTAAATTAATTGTTATTATATTATATTGTATGAGGGCTATTATATTATATATGTATTTAGATATTAATGATAATAATTAGGTGCCCAAATAAATAATTGAATATTTGAGTTTATATAAAATGCTAAGTAATAACATAGGGCCAAACTTTGTACTCTAAGCCCTCCTTATCGCCCTAGTTCTGAGAAGGCCCCACTCTAGCCCCAGTCTTATACAAGTCTTAGCCCAGTATTATATCAGTCTTAGACGAGTCTCTAAGAGAATCTCAATGTAGACAGATATTTGTTGCCCTAGCTCCGGCCAATGCCCACTCCTTGTCAGGCCTGTATAGTAATATTAGTTATATTCATTCTATGTATATATGTGTATATTATTCACCAATTATTATTTACTTCCACTGCGTAAATCTGTGTTTTTGCTTGTCCCAATTGTTTGATATTACTAAGATCCACGGACCTTTTTTTCAATTAACCCTAACATCAATTAATTTAAATAAACAAGGGAAATCGCAAATTGTTAGCAGTTAGCGTGGTTACGATTTTTTTTTTTTTTAAATAATTGCTAACAAAACTGTTATCAAATTGGTAACAGAGGTGGTTAAATAAAATCAGAACTGGAAATCAAAACGTGATTTATCGCGAATAAAAAAAAATAATAGTTTTGTCGCGTGTATTTATAAATTTATTAGTGAAATATTGGGGCTAGATTATTTGTATTAAGTATTTTAGCATTTAATTGAAAATTAAAATTAATTGAAATATGTATTATAATTAGTAGGGCGATTTTGTAGTAATTAAAAGAATAATTATAGTAACTAGAATAATAAAAATAAAATGGTGGAGGAATCCAATAAAACTATAGCTAGTGAAATCATTATAGAATATGTAGCTAAAAGTATTGAATTTATTGTAGAAGAATTGGATGATTTAGAAAATAAAATGGCCAGGCAGCTTAGCGAATTTATTATTAAATCTAATGAATTTAATGAACGCGCGGAAAATTTTGATTTAATATTAAGTGATAATGTTAAAAATCCAATAGGAGTGGGGAATAAAAAAATTAACAGTAATTGTAATAATTTGGAAAGAAAAAATAATAATTATGGCCTTCTAAGTACCTTAGAATTTTTAAGCACGTCTGAAATAAATATGGATCATTTAGAAAATTTAATTAAAATCAATCAGATGGAAATAATTAACATAAATAACGCGCGAATAACTTATCTAGAGAATGCCCCTGAAAATAATGAAAATTTAAATATTAGCCAAATCGAGAATAATTGTGAAAATTTAAACTGTCGCCCTACCGATAAAATGTAAATTAATAGTGAACAGGCCTGCCAACCGTTATGTTTGTTTGATAATAATACTGCCAGTATTTCTCCGAATGATAAATGTAATGCCGCCCTTTTCCCTAATCCCGACTACAAAGTTATAACAGAAAGGATTATGATGTTTTCTTCGTATAATAAAAATAATCGCAGTAGTTGGAATAAATTAAATTTTTCCAACAAAAGTAAGAATCGTGTATAATAAATTTAACCTTCGAGATAACCATCGAAACAAAAATCGAAATTATAAAAATTATTTTAAAGTTCACAATGATAATTGTAATTACAATAGAAATTATTTTAGAAATAAAAAAGAAAAGGGCATTCATAAAAAAAATTCTGCTAATAAACATGTGAAAAACTATAGTCGGGGTAATATTGTAAATTATTGGAAAGTGATATATAATTTATCATCGCCCAAAGTAGAGAATAATAATGTTAATTATCGGAAAGTAAAATACAAAAAGTTATTAGCCTCATATCGGAACGGCGGTAAACTGTTAATTAAATAAAAAATGTGATTGGCCGAGATGTAAAGATAAAAGGCGCGTGTTTTAAGGGTTTGAAGAAATTGGATTAATGATTGTTGGATAATAGTAATGTTAATTGATTATTATAATAAAGATAAACAATTTGTTTAATTGTAAATAAAATACTGATATTAATAATATGAATGGCCATAATTAATAAAATAATGATAGTGATATCATATATAATGTTTGTATAGTAAAATTTTTAGAATTATCGACGAATAAAATATTTTAAAAAATATTAAAGGGGCCTAAAATATACTTAATTTTCAACTGTGTTTATATTATCGTCGAGTAATGTTTGTATAAAAGGAATAAATTGTTCAACGTCAGCATTATTAAAAATTATCTCCGATATTTTTTATTATGATTCGACGGCGATTATTTTTGGTAAAATGATTTTGGTATATTTCTAATAATGAAATGAATGGCCTATTATAAAAAAATAAATATATAAATATATTGTCCTCGTATTGTAATAATCCATTGCCTAGAAAGAAATTGTTTTCATATAATTTAAATGATATAAGATGGCTAATAATAATCGTAAGCTACATGGGTATATTATAATTGATTAATTGATGGGTAACAATAATAATAAATTAGCTTCGCATAATTTTAATGAGAATTTACAAGTATTGTAAAATAACTTTTCATTGTATAAATTTTGGGGGAAAAAATTTAAGAAAATATTGTGCAATTTTGAATTTGGGTTTAAGTTTTTTTTTTAGATGTTAATTTAAAAATAATTGAATTAATGAAAAACTATTATGAATATATGATAATGTCCTTAATATGGTAATTTGGGTCTCATAATGAAAAAAGAGACTGAAGTTTTTTTTCACATGTCTATAGCTTGATTTAAGGCTTCGAAAGAAGCAAGACAGATCAATCTACATAGATGTTTTATTTTGCTTCAGTGATTAAGAGACTAAATAATAAATTTTGATCCTTATTAAAAGAAAACAAAGGACTAATAATAAATCATTGAATTTAGAAACTAAATTTTTTGAGTGGGAGCAATTCTATTATATTATTGAATAACTTAAATTATATGGGGATTTTGAATTTTTCAAAAGTTGAATAACGTTTTATTGTATTTGTGGGATTATTTATCTGAATTTAATAAGCCCTTAAATTAGTATCGAGACCTTCATATTGTAATAAAAAAAAAAATTGATTAATGCCCCTTATCAGAATTTAGACGGCTACACAATGCGGATTTGCGTGAGCTTTACCCGGTTAATGTAATCGAGTCTATAGCTGTGCGTCGGTTAAAGTGGGCATGCAAAATGGCGAGTCTTAGTTGTGAACGAATTCCTAAAAGATTGATAAACGCTTTGCCGACTGGAAAACGACCGAGGGGTAGGCCTAGGCGAAGGTGGGAAGATTCGGTGAAAGCAGATCTTGTGAATTTGGGATTGAACGGTGGTAGTTGGATGGAGGTATGTAGGGACCGATTGGTGGTGTCGGCGTCGGGCCTTCGGGTCCGCTAAGCCTTATTGTATTGTATTGCCCCTTATCAATTATGAGAGCTGCCTAATATTTGCTT
>CAJVQU020000048.1:0-24119 GCA_911387785.2 Aelia acuminata
TTTAACGCGCTAAACACAAAACATTTATTAAAACTTAAGTTTTTAATAGTTTTTGAAAATTCCTCACTCCCCACTGGAGCACCCTAGAAGCTGTTAAATTTTCTAAAAACTGCGGAATTTAGTTAGCTTTTTAGTGGTGTAACCCATGATACAATTGCACTTCACCTTTTGAGTCTAAAAAAAGTTTTTCTGATGAAAAATACGCTAGAGTTGTCACTGCTGGGACAATGAGGAAGCGCGCTAGAGCCTATCCAAAGTAATGGATGCCGAACTTCCCATGAGTCAGGGTCTGGCCACACATGTCCGCACCGGATCCGCACCGTAGCAATGATACAGGTTATGTTCAGAATATTTTAAATTTAACTTACATATTACCTTTAGTTATGTCTTAAGTGGCCTGTGTCTGACATGTGTGGCTTGAACTTTAGGCATAACTAAAGGTAATATGTAAGTTAAATTAAAAATATTCTGAACATAACCTGTATTATTGCTACGGTGCGGATCCGGTGCGGACATGTGTGGCCAGACCTTTAGCGTTAGTTTTACTTTTTAAAAACTTTCTTGATGTAAAAAAAAGTAGATAGTACATTTGTTATAAATTATGATAAAATTTTTCACAAAAATTTAATGCATTAACGACTCTGAAGTAAAATTTGTTTTTTCAAATAAATAAGTCAAGAACTGATGTTAATTAAATTAAAAACAGACATGATATTTATAAAAATAGGCACTTATATAAATTTATAAAATGAATAATAAAAATAAAAATGTTTTTTCCGTTATTTGCGTTCTTTGAAAACTTTTGACACACATTGAAGTGGTATGATATCGTATTTACTATAGTTTTACGAAAAAAACGAAGACATCAATAAAATACTTTTTTATGTGTCTAGAATTTCTTCTTTTTTTTAATTTATTAAATTTTACTAGAATCTATGATAAAAAATCCAATTCGAGGATATTAAAATTTATTTATATGACAGGTGTCGGAAAGTTCACATGATCCAAAGTATGCCGGATAGTCATATCTTTATTTTTATTCTATTTTCTTTTAATGTGAATAATTTGGATCTGAGTGATTAATGTTTTGATTTTACGAAAGGCATATTGAAATTTAAACTGAAAACCTAGCCACAACTATCCTTTGCCAGTATCGAGAAGGTAATGAAGGGTTTGTGTGTATGAGCCATTTTATCCTATTAGGGTGATCGTAAAAATTACGATGATTTGAGCAGATAAGCATTGAAGTAAAACAAAAGACCAGATAAATACAAAAAGAAGGAAAAAAATCTTTTTTTGTTTTCTTAATTGAATACTACTATCCCCTGTCCTTGAGAAAGAAATTTTGATGATAAGTTAAAAAAGGTTGAAAGGATGTCAGAGACGAGGTTTATAAGATCTAAGATCTCTGGAGAGAGAGAGAGAGAGTGAGATAGAGAGATAGAGATAGAGATAGAGAGAGAGAGAGAGAGAGAGAGAGAGAGAGAGAGAGAGAGAGAGAGAGAGAGAGAGAGAGAGAGAGAGAGAGAGAGAGAGAGAGAGAGCAATATCCTGATCTCAATGTAGGGGGAGGAAGGAAGTGCTATTGAGCGAGGAGGCTATTAAAAATAAATATAAAGAAAGGGAAAGGTCTTATGAAAAGCAATGGGAGATAAGAAAGGTAATTAATGACGGTAATGGCAGGGCTCTAACCCGCCTCATATTATTAAAGGAGCCGTTTTATTTCCTTCTCTATCTCCTTATATCTTCCTCCATCATCTTCAATCTTCGTTTAAAAACTCTTTCGGGTTTTTCTTGGCCTCCGCGAAACGGCAACGTTGGCTAATGGAATGAAGGTAGAGTTTACTGCAAATTTTCTTCAGGAAAAAGGACGAAAAAATAAAAATATTCAGCAATTTGAGTTAGATGATGATTTCAAACATAATTGAGCTCTTAAAAGAAACGCTGGAATGAAACTAATTAATGTAATTAATATTAATATATAACATACCTTGATTAATTTATGTAAAAAATATATCTTTGATGCGAGGTCATAAGGGCTTAAGTCACTATTTGAGCATTTAGAGATTATGTCGTAATATTATAGCACGAAATCAAAGCTACCGGTTGGTATTAAGGTCTTAAGTCAAACTATATTGTTTTATAAAAATAACAATTACAAATAATATCAATAATTACATTTTACATAATGTTTTGAACTTTGCTGTTGCTCTCCTGAAAATTCAAAATTTTGACTTAAGCCCTTATGACCGCGCATCAAAGATATATGGGTCATTTTCCCAGAAAGGGCCAAACGATGTCCCCGATGTATTCTGAAGCCCCCTCACCAGTATGGTACATTAAAACAACCTCTAATTATGCTCTCTGACTTGCCCTGTCGACTAAGTAGGGTTTTACTCATATAGCATCAAAAATTAAAGGTTGAATTTTAATATGACCAGGGGAAATTTCCCCCTCCATGTCACAACTCTAGTTTCCAAACTTTACGCTCGTCTACGAATTTACCATTGACGCTTTTTGAATTTTTTGTAAATGTGGTACTGTTCGAAACATCTCGAGATTATAATGTAAGGTATGCGATATGTTTAGAAATGATAGAATGTGGTATATAGAGGAGAGAAAAGGCTTGTCCCCGGTGTTAAGATTTTTCCACCGCTAATGTAGAATTTTCGTATGTTGGCAGTTTTAACCATTACAGATAACTACGGCTTCTGGCTAAAAGTAGGATTACATCTCGGATAACAGCTCTTTTTGACGCCAAATGTTTTCAGTCACTGTAAAACCGTCAGGATAACAACGTTTGTGCTGCAACGGGAGGCGGCATACAACCCTTGTCATTTTCTCGTCATTGCTATCTTCTTTTAGAGCACGTTGAGACGTTTCTGACAGTCTATCGTTTTTTCAAAAACCAACTGTATTTATGTAGTGAAGCAGAAAAAAAATGGATAGTCATACAATACAATATCGAGTGTTTTTCTTCCGCCCGCATTTACTTGGAGAGTAATTGTATCTAAATGTTTTCGTTGCTTTCTACTTTTAAAGCTCGTTTAAACGTTTCGAACGGTCTATTATTTTGTCGAAAAGCTGCTATATTTAACTAGTAAACGGGGAAAAAACTACATAGCCTCTCAAACTCTAAAGTCATGTCATGTCATTCTAATGTCTCAAACTCTAATTGAATCTAAAATGTGTTGCTGCTTTTTACTTATATAGCTCGTTGAGGCGTTTCCAACGGTCTATCATTTCGTCGAAAAGCAGTTGTAAACGAGAAAAAACTGGATGGTCATAAATATCAGCGGTAATTGTCCCGTCTGTCTCTACCCGAAAACTAATTGCATCTATATTTTATCGTTGCTTTATACACATAGAGGTAGTTGAGAAGTTTCCAATGGTCTATCATTTATTTCAAAAGCATCGGTATTTCGGCAGTAAACGAGAAAAAACTGGATGGTCATAAAGTTTAGTGTAATAGCTTAGGATTTTTGTCAGCTATCTTAAAAAAAAAACAAATAAAAAAAATATCTATATACCTATTTAAACGATCACGCAGCACATTACTTTTCCCGTCTTCCGAGTTTTTTCCTTTTTTTATAAATAATAAATACACCCTGCTCTTGTATAACCTTGCATTGAAGTTTTACCAGACGTTAATTCGACACTTTCAATTTCAAGAAATCCGAGTTCAGATTCGGGAGAGATGTAAAAGTGAATATTCTCTTTTATTTAGAAAGCCTTGTTTTAATTAGCCGTGTATTAGTTAAGAATATATGTTTGAATGCTTTTGTTTTTTGTAGTTGATTCAGATTTCAGTTTTGTGATTAAAGATAATTAATTAGCTTTAAAAACCGATTTACCTTTTAGATAAGATTCTTTGTAAATCTATATGTTTAATACGTTTGTTTTGTAATTAATGTTTAATATTTTGCTTTGTGATTAACGTTTAATGTTTTGTTTTGTGTTTAATGTTTTATGCCGAATGTTTAATAAATTTACCTTTTAGGGAAAATACGTCTTAAAGTTATTTATTGAAGCATAAGAACATTAACACATACATAGGCAATTACAATCACGAAATACTTTTTTATTATAGCTGGTGTAAATTACTTATATATTAATTAATCCAATCTTAATTTGTGGCTGACCACCATTTTAAATTATTTTTAAATAATTTATTTTTTGAAGAGAAAAGATTTGGCTCCGCCGGGAGTCGAACCCGGGTCTCCTGCGTTACATGCGAGGATGCTAACCACTACACCACAGAGCTCGGCTCAAGGCAGAACAAATCCTTCCTCTTCACTGATACCTACTCCCCCTATCTCACAAGTTTTGCGAGTAGTAGCGGGAGTTGGAAAATTTTTGTCCAATTTATGATATTTATTGACATAAGTCGATTTTTTTAAATTATTTTCTTTAACTTATTTTAAAATTAGAAAATAATTTTAAAAAATTGACTTATGTCAATAAATATCATAAATTGGACAAAATTTGTCCACCTCCCGCTACTACTCGCAAAACTTGTGAGATAGGGGGAGAAGGTATCAGTGAAGAGGAAGGATTTGCTCTGCCTTGAGCCGAGCTCTGTTGTGTAGTGGTTAGCATCCTCGCATGTAACGCAGGAGACCCGGGTTCGACTCCCGGCGGAGCCAAATCTTTTCTCTTCAAAAAATAAATTATTTACTTATATATTACTTTTTAATTAGTTACTAAATTAATTAAGGAAATGGTTCATTTTATAACTGAGCATATAATATAAAATAATGACATGTATTCCAATTCCTTAGCTTTCACTTTCTATTGCATATCCGTCGACACTTCGGGGAAATGTTTTCATTTTTTTTTTTTTTTAATTCACACTACACAAAATCAACTTACATAAAAGGTGATATATTTGCAATATTTAGATCAGTCAAAACATCATTGTCACAAACTTATGAATCACTTTTATTTCCGATTGCTTAAATAAATTTGTGGTCCGTGGTCGTGTTTTGTTTATGAATTCGTTTTGTGCATATATTCATATTAGGGATGTATCATTAACAAAATACTGCACAAAATCGTGTTATAAACGATGTCTTCGTTTTACCTATAAATTGTATACATTTATTACTCTATAAATTGCAAATAATAGTTAGACCATTCACATCATAATATGTGTTTATTATTTTGTAATAAGAAAATTTATGTATAATATATTTTTAACTAAGCTTTTTACCTATCTATTCATTGTAAGGATTATATTCATTCAATATTTGAGGGCTTTACATGACTTCTTATTTCTATATCGTAAGCCCCTAAATGTAGCATGTAAGTTTTTTTATAAAAGAAATTTTCAGCGTTTATCAAGTAACCTGGCTAATATTCCGAAAAGTTTTTTCACGTTTTTCATGGAGGTGATTGGCGAATTCTTAAAATGAACTTCTCAACACAATGTCAAACATTTTACATCTACAACTCTTAGTCGTTTTCTTCTTGTAAAGGCCTATTGTTTAATAAAATAATTCAACTTATATTTAGAATGTAATCACTTTCCGAAATTGGGTAAATGAACCGCAGACCCAAAATTTGGCAATATTGGAACAAAAATTGATTTAACAACGTACTAAGAATAATTTTACATCAATTTTTAATTTACATGATCTTACTCCTCCTTTTCGCATAACAAACTAGATGAATTTGAATTATGATGAATAATTCAGGAATACTGAGAGGAGAAAATGAAGGCTTATACCATTCGTTTGGTTGTGCTTTTTTCAAATGATTGTTTTGAAACCAGTCAAAAGATTTTCGTATCATCATAGAAAACGCTACAGCCTCATTGACTTTGTCATCAAATGACTTAATTACTGTACCTATGAGTAGGCCGAGCACGGTTCGTCTAGAGCCCTCGTTTACTTTCTGTGGGTTCGATTCCTTACTAATTAATGATAGGCAACATTTGATACCCTCAATGCATGTTTGAGATATCTCGATTTTTTCATCTTTGAGTTGTGCAATTTATTTATTTAAATGGTAAAATCTATTACTCCCAGAAAATTTATATTATTTATATACAATCTATATTCATACAGTATTTTATCATACAGAATTTTATTTTTCATCCACAGTAGTAAATTAAATCATACATTTAATTTTGATGATATCAAAATATTAGACAAGAAAGCAATACAAAAAATGGAAAGTTCCTAGAAGCAATGCATATCACCAAAAACAATGAATTTACAGTTAACTACAAAACAGACACAACAAATTTGGCACGCATTATGTGGACATATTAATCCAAAAAAACGTTTTAATTAAAGTAGGGAGGAATTGCCGGTTCTGGTCCCTCAATTTGGGGAGTCAAATTGGACTTTGGACCCTGGGCTTGCCCAGCCTTAACCACCACGTGGTCCAGGGGCAAACCAACCTTAACCACCACGTGGTCTTAATCCCTAATCCCCTAATTAATCCTTAATCCCCTAATTAATCCCTAATTAATCCCTAATCCCTAAAATATATTATTTTGAAACTTTTTCGGACATGTTTGAACTTGTCGAGTGCATGTCGGAACTTGTCGAACATTTTTATTTTATCTAAATATTCAAATGCTACAGCCATCTTGATAATTTTTCGAAATATTTTTTCGAATAAGCACTGCCATCTATATAATTTATCGAAATATATTTTCGAATAAGCACAGCCATCTATATAATTTATCGAAATATATTTTCAAATAGTTACTGCCATCTTGATAATTTTTCATAATATAAACCTCGAAATATATAACAGATGATCGACATAACCTTACATGATAACCACATCAGCTGTTACCTTATGATCGTAATATATTTTCGAATAAGCACTGCCATCTATATAATTTATCGAAATATTTTCGAATAGTTACCGCCATCTATATAATTCATCGAAATATATTTTCGAATAGTTACTGCCATCTTGATAATTTTTCGAATAAGCACAACCATCTTGATAATTTTTCGAAATAAATTTTCGAATAAGCACAACCATCTTGATAATTTTTCGAAATAAATTTTCGAATAAGCACAACCATCTTGATAATTTTTCGAAATAAATTTTCGAATAAGCACAACCATCTTGATAATTTTTCGAAATAAATTTTCGAATAGTTACTGCCATCCTGATAATTTATCGAAATATATTTTCGAATAAATACTGCTATCTTGATAATTTTCGAAATATATACCTCGAAATATATATAATATATTAAGTTTTTCATTATTTCATTATGTTTTTCGCGATGGGATCGGCTATGATTTTTATGACTAGTACCGTTTCTGATTTCAAATCTCAAATTGCGCGTAAGTGAATCCAATTCAAGTTTTGTAAATCGAAAGATTGATCTATAGATCGATACCATATTCAAAATTTATAACTTCTGTAACACGTTATTTGATTTTAAAATTGATGTGACCGAAAATTTTAAACTTATCAATACATAGAACCAAAATCTGATATCGAATTCAGTATCAGCATACTCAGAAACCATATGATTGATTAATATAACGAATAAAACTCAAAAAGTAAAGGGGAAATCGAATCGCGCATGCGCGATCGAAAATCTGATATTAAAATCGGAATCAGCATCCTCAGAAACCATATGATTGATTAATATAACAAATAAAAATTAAACAGTAACAGTAAATCGGATCGCGCATGCGCGATCGAAAATCTGATATTAAAATCGGAATCAGCATCCTCAGAAACCATATGATTGATTAATATAACGAATAAAAATTAAACAGTAACAGTAAATCGAATCGCGCATGCGCGATCGAAAGTCTGATATTAAATTCGGAATCAGCATCCTCAGAAACCATATGATTGATTAATATAACGAATAAAAATTAAACAGTAGCAGTAAATCGAATGGCGCATGCGCGATCGAAAATCTGATATTAAATTCGGAATCAGCACCCTCAGAAACCATATGATCGACACTCGTATCGTTACAATATATGTATAGAGGGCCAAAACATGCAGGTTTTGACAGGAAGGAACTTGTTTAGGCCTGCGCACGACCTGTTCGGGCCAGTTTGTAGTAGTGGGGAGCTCGGAGAGTGGTGGGGGAGAGTAGCAGCCAATCAGCTTCTAGGATTCTCATCGAGTCCCTGACGTGTATACCCCCTCCACTCTCATTCTAGCTCCAGCTTTCACAGAGGCAACATCTGTGCTCCTCGAAATCGCTCTCTAGAATTTTCCCTTGTGTTCTTGTTCTTATTATTTTTCTTAAATCAGTTATTATTTTTCTTATTTATTTATTTTTCTTAGTTATTTATTTTTTTTTAAAAATTTGAAGGTAAGTTTATTTTTTTTTTTGAAAATTGTATTTGTTTGTTTTGTAAATTATATTTGAGTTTGTGTTTTTCAAAAGCAGGTTAATTTTTGTTTAATTTGTATATATAAATTATAGTTATTCAGTTATTTTGTTTTTCAAGTTTTATACACCTAAGTTTTTTGTTTATCAAGAAAGGTATTTTTGTTTTAATTTTTTTCTTGAAGTGTTACTTTTCGTTTGTATAGTTGAAGTAAATTTTAGTTTAATTTGAAGTGTTTTCTGTTCTTATAATTGTTTAATTTTTTTTCATTAGAGTTAATTTTCGTTTAATTCAAAGTTGTTTCTTTTTTGTTCATACAAGTTACTTTTCGTTTATAGATAGTATTCGTTCGTAGATATTTTTCGAGTAAATTTTAGTTTAATTAAAGTTCTTTGAGATTATTTTTTGTTTATATAATTATTTAAATTTTTTTTCATTCTATAAAGTTAATTTTTGTTTAATTAAAAGGTTTTCAAAGTATTTTTTTTTTTTAGATAAGTTACTTTTTGTTTATATTTTTCTTAAATTTAAATTTATTTAAAGTGAATTACTTAAATACCAAAAAAAATGGAATCTTCTTCACGTCAATGCGCAAATTGTAGGATGGTGTTTGCCAGTCACCGTGAATGTATGGCGCAGGAATTAACCTGCTTTTATAGTCAGGAATTCACACCAGCAGCCTAGTGCGTCTGTGGTAAATGTGGCAAAGCATTCACAAAATCTTGTAATCGTTTGCGACACGAGGCTGTTTGTGGGGATTCCTCACAAACGCAAGAATTTTCCCGCGATATAAAGTTTATTTGCTCATATTGTGGGAAATCTTTTAATAGTGAATACCATCGCTTAAGACATGAACATTCGTGTAAACACCTGTCTCGAGTAGATGATTTTGATAAAAAGTTTGATTTGGTCTGTGGTAAATGTGGACAGGTGTTTACACGAAAAGATGCTAGGTTAAGACATGAAATTAAGTGCAAAGTTGATTTTAGCAGGTCCTGCCGTTTTTGTCAAACAACTTTTACGAATTTACATAATTATTTTAGACATCAGCAATTTTGTAAAAATGAACCCCCTCTAAAAAAATTTAAAAGAGAACCTCAACGGCAGGACCTGTTAGCTCTTAAACCCGACGCAATAGGTTTCACCGAGTATGAAACAGCTTTTAGGGGGAGGTTGAAGTCCTATTTTATCCGTAGCGACGAAAATTACGACATGTCTATGTTTTTTAATAGTATTAGAAATCACACTTTTAATAAGATTAACGCTTCCCTCCGACAGCATAACGCGATAAAAGTAAACATATGGGTAGACAGTATAATGGTAAATCAGTTAGGGGAAACGATCGACGTTGCTTTTAAAACTTCAAACAAATCAATTTTAAAAGAGACAGATATAAATAAAATAATAGAAAGTTTTTTTAACAAGATAGAAACCGAGCTAAGCGAATGTGAACTTAAGAAGAGCGGCTGGCGACTCTACGCTATCGACGGCTTAAGATTAAAAGTCAATCAATATAAACCATTAAGAGGTAGCACATACATCAAATTACCAGCTAAAATTGAGAACAAAAAAGCTTGTATCAATGTCGAAAATTATGATAACTATTGTTTTAAATATTCTATTTTAAGTAAGTTTGTAAATAACCATCCGGAACGTGTTTTAAATTATGAAGGTATGCAGCATAGGTATGATTTTTCCTGTATTAGTTTCCCTACACCACTCCATGAAATAAAAATGTTTGAAACATCAAATAATATATCGATTAATGTTTTTGGCCTTGATGAAAAAAATAATGTATATCCATTAAAAATAGTAAAAAGAGAATTAGATGATCATAGAGACCTTTTACTGATAGAAAAAGAAGGTGTACAGCATTATGTTTATATAAAAAATTTCAATAAATTAGTAACATCACAAATAACACATAATGAACATAGAATAAATATTTGTAAAAGATGTTTCATTCATTTTTATTCCATGGAGAAATACGCCGAACATTTAGCTCAATGCTCTGAAAATAAACCTGCGAGGATCGAATTGCCGGGGAAAAATAATTTTATTCATTTTACAAATGTTGAGAAAACTCTCAAAGTCCCCTATGTTGCATACGCAGATTTCGAGTGCTACCTCGAACCAGTGTCATCATGCCAGCCGAACCCGAACAATAAATATACACAAACGAAAGCAATACATAAACCAATTTCATATTGTATTTATATAAAGAAAGATGAAACTTTAAACGATATCAATGATTCGCTTAGCTCGTTTCCTATAATTTATAGAGGTGTAGACGCCGCATCACATTTTGTACGTACTTTGAAAGACATTGCCCTCAAAATTGAAAATATTTATAAAAGAAATATTCAAATGAATCCCCTAACTGATTCGGAGATGGAAGCGTTTAACCAGTCCTCCGTCTGTTATATGTGTAATCGTTTATTAAATGGAGATAAAGTTAGGGACCATTGCCACTTAACAGGGAAGTATAGGGGGGCTGCACATTCAAGTTGCAATTTAAGATTCCAAAACCCCAACTTCCTCCCTGTATTTTTACATAATATGTCCGGATACGATAGTCATTTGTTTGTTAGGGAATTGGGGTATGAAGAGAAAAGAATCGATGTGGTCCCGAATTCTGAGGAAAAATATATAACATTTTCGAAATACGTTAGTGGTAATTTTAAAATAACATTCTTGGATTCATATCGATTCTTATCCGACAGCCTCAATTCCCTAGCAAAAATAGTGCCGGATACGCCTACTATAAAATCCTTGTTTAGAAGGGAGGAGGTTGAGGTTTTGAAGAGAAAGGGGGTGTTCCCTTACGATTACATGACAGCCCCCGAAAAATATTTAGAAACAGTATTACCCCCTAAAGAATGTTTTTACAATAGCTTAACCCAGGAGCATATAGCAGACGAAGACTATAGGCATGCTCAAAAGGTATGGGGTACGTTCAATTGTAAGACGCTGGGTGATTACAATGATATATATATGAAAGCCGACACACTGCTGCTTACAGATATTTTTGAAACTTTCCGTAATATCACAATTAGATCGCATAAATTAGACCCAGCGCATTTCTTCACCGTACCCGCGATGACGTGGGATGCCATGTTAAAATTTACTGGGGTTAATTTGGAATTGTTAAACGACTATAACATGATTTTAATGATTGAGAGAGGAATTAGAGGGGGCATCTGTCAGGTCTCCCATCGGTTCGCCAAAGCGAACAACGAATGTATTGATGGTTATAACCCACACTTGGAAAAATCTTTTATTTTTTATATAGACTGCAACAATTTATATGGGGCTGCCATGTGCAAGCCCCTCCCAATTGGCGAATTCGAATGGGTAGACCCATCCCACGTCATCATCGATGCATTAAATGAAAATGATGAGTTTGGGTATATTTTAGACGTAGATATTAGTTACCCGCCTCATTTACACGACGCTCACAATGATTTGCCATTTTTAGGAGAAAATACCAATTTTAATGATAAAAAACGAAACAAAAAACTTTTAACGCATTTTAAAAATAAAAAAAATTATGTTGTTCATTATATGGCTTTAAAACAGGCGGTGGGTCATGGTATAGTTTTAGAAAAGATAAATAATGTTTTAAAATTCAAACAAAGCTGTTGGCTAAAACAATATATAGAATACAATACAGAATTACGTAGAAAAGCAACAAATGATTTCGAAATAGACCAAATTAAATTATATATAAATGCTATATTCGGTAAAACAATGGAGAACATAAGAAAAAGAATTGACATTAAATTAATTTGCAATGCCAACAGCTTAGAAAAGTTAATAAAAAAACCAAATTTTAAAGATAGAACCATCTACAATGAAAATTTATCCGCCATACATATGGAAAAAACTAAAATTAAATTCGACAAACCAATATATGTTGGCATGGCCATATTAGATATTTCTAAAACAATTATGTATCATCATCATTATGATGTCATGTTACCTAAATATGGTCATGCCAATATAAAATTACTTTACATGGATACAGACTCTTTTATTTATTATATAAAAACTGACAATTTATGTAACGATATTTTAAATATGAAACAATATATGGATACATCCAATTATCCAACCGATCACCCTTGCTACGCAATCGAAAATAAAAAAGTGATGGGGAAATTTAAGGACGAGGCGAGAGGGGACCCCATTTTAACTTTTATTGGTCTCCGACCAAAAATGTACCATATTAATATGAAAAATAAAGTTATAAAAAGAGTAAAAGGGGTAAACAGAAATGTTGTAAAGAAAGAAATTAGTTTTATTGATTTTATTAATTGCCTGAAAGAGCACACAGCGTCATAAAATGAGACATATAATTTCAAAAAGTCACGAAATTGAAACAATAGAAATAAATAAAATATCTCTTTCATCGAATGACGATAAACGTGTAATAATGGAAGATGGAGAGAGCACCCTTGCGTTTGGACATTATAAGCTCGATGAATAGTTCGTCACTAAGGCCTCTGGCGAGGTCGAAAGACCCGTAAGCCGTATGAATGTGTATGATTCGGGACCGGGATAGCCGAGAACGTTAGAGCGCGACCCGCTTAACATTCTCGAGCCGAACGGCTACGGTTCAAAAAGACGGACTTGTGTTTGATTCGGGGCCGGGATAGCCGAGAGCGTTACAGCGCGACCCGCTTAACATTCTCGAGCCGAACGGCTACGGTTCAAAAAGACGGACTTGGGTTTGATTCGGGGCCGGGATAGCCGAGAGCGTTAGAGCGCGACCCGCTTAACATTCTCGAGCCGAACGGTTCAGTGTGAATGTGAGTGGCGAACTATTCATAGACCTTAAACTCTCCTCTTACAAATATTTTAAACTGTTTTATTTGTTGCTCTTTCAGGTAGGAGGTATTTTATGATTTTAACACTACCCATTAATGGATCGGTTGGATGTATAATTTTTATGTTTTTAATGATTTTAAATTGATTTTATCCGTCTTTTTTAATTATTTTAGATATTTTTAGGGTGATTTTATCAGTCGTTTTTATGATTTTAGATATCAGTGTTTCTAAACTTGTTTTTAGACACTTTTTTTATGTAATTTATTTTACCTCTTTTAATATTTTTACTTTTTTATCGATGTATCCATAGTTTTATCCCCCCTAATTTAATTGCTGTATCCATTTTTTTTTAAATACTACGACTTTTAGTTATTTTTTAAAAACTGATTTTAGAGATTTCTTATAAATTATTATCAATTTTTAACAATTTATCGATTTTAGCGTTTTAGTTTTTTCCAATGAATTTTAAAGTATATTTTTAAACTGATTTTAGCATTTTAGTTTTTTCTAATGAATTGTAATATGTATTTTAAAATTGATTTTAGCTTTATTTATAACTGTTTTAAAATTTTATGATTTTTAGTAGACTTTGTTTTAAATCGACTATTTTAGAAAGTTGACGACGATTTTTATTAACTTTTCTAGATGCTTTTATCAGTCGTTTTTAGGTATTTTATTTAAATTTAAACTGGTTTTAGTAAATTAGCGACGAATTTTAGTTATTGGTTTTTAGATGTTTTAGTTACCATGACCCACCAAACTCATCATTAGCTTTCAATGCATCGACTAATATCTTTTGAGTATGTCTATTTGACTGGTTGGACTTCAACCTCTAGATTTTAGCATTTTACTTATTTTATTTTTTCTTTAATTGATTTAAGCTGTTTATTTTTAGTCCTTGTATATATTTTTAAGATTTTATTCTGTTTAACATTTTAGTGGGGTTTTTATCTGTGTTTTATTATTTCAGACATTTTAGGGGGAGCTTTTATAATTTTAGATATATTTTAGGGGGGCTTTTATCAGTTTTTATGATTTTTTAGGGGGCTTTTATCTATTTTTTTATGATTTTAGATTTTTTTATGAGGCTTTTATCTGTTTCTAAAATACCATTTTATATAACTTATTTTAACTGTTTTTAATTATTTTAGCAATATTTTAATGGTTTTAGATAGTTTTTAGGGATTTTAGCTATATTTTAATTTTTAACACAGTTTTATATTTTTAGTTTTTACCATATTTTATTAGGGCTCCCTGGCAATTCGATCCTTACAGAGCAATATATATTTAAACCACCAGGAACCCACATGGTTGGTACCATTTGGGTTCCTGACAGTCCTAAGTCTGTGAAAAAGTGTGAAGGAATCTATATTGCTGACTTTCACGTCATCTATATAAGAGAGCTGTAGTATTGTATTCTTCCAGTCTTTATCATGCGTTTGTTGAAGCAACACTCATCTTTCGAAATAGCGAACGTTGCTAACCTTCGTGAGGAAGGTACCGGATCCAAACATGGTTCCTTGTTCCCAAATAGTATACGATGTTTAATTTGCGGTCCTTCAAACTGTGGTAAGACGAACCTAATGTTGAGTCTATTATATAACTCTAACGGATTAAATTTTGAGAATATTTATCTCTTTAGTAAATCACTTCATCAACCAAAATATAAATATTTGGCTCATGTTTTATCAAATATCGAAGGGGTCGGATTCCACCCATTCGACAGTAATACTAATATTCCTGATCCGAAAAACGCTGCTCCAAATTCAGTATTCATTTTCGATGATATTGCTTGTGATAAACAAGATCGAGTGAGATCTTACTTTTGCATGGGTAGACATAGTAGCGTTGACAGCTTTTATCTCTGTCAGAGCTATACTCGTGTACCGAAACTATTGATTCGGGATAACGCTAACTTTCTTATACTATTCAGACAAGATAGTCTCAGTTCTAAAAGGATATACGAAGACCATGTTAATTCTGATATGACGTTTCCTGAATTCAAAAAATTATGCTTGGAATGTTGGAAGACCAAATATGGGTTCATGGTAATTGATAAAGATCGCGATTTGAACAATGATCGATATCGTAAGGGGCTCGATACATATATAATCATCTAGGAGTCGCTAGTCTTTCAGTAAGCTTCTGGTCATGGATGAAGCAACATCTTATGCGCTAGCTAAAGAGACCGAAGAAATTCGTAATATCATTCGTGAAAAATGTAAGAATTTGAAACGTAAGAGAGAGGAGAGAGAAGAATACTTAAAGGAAAAATATAAGCCTTTGATACAACCGCTTCAGTCTATCGTATTACCTCGAGAACCGGCCCATGAACCACCAAACATAAAAAAAGAAGAAGAAACTTTGACCATACTCCCCAAAGAGTCAATCGAGACTCCTCCCAAGTTTTCCACACCTATCCCTATTACCACATCCTCAAGACTCAGACCCAATGTTTTGGATATTTTTTCAACATCTGCCACCTATGAGAGTACTTCACCTTTAGAAGAAATAAGTCAACATGCGTCAACACCTCAGGGAGTAGAAACAGTTTATAGCTATTTAGACCAGATTGGTAAAGAGGCTACGAAATATATAATCAAATTTACTACGAATCAAACGGAGGAACTAGATCAAATTTACGGAATATGTTATAACGGGGAAAATTTCACTCTCGGTGACTCGGTTATAACCATTAGTGACGATTGGCTTGATGTGGATGGCTCGCTACACAAAATTACTCCAGGGCTTTCCCAGCTATTATTCTTAAAAAACCCTGATATGGATGAAGTAACAGAAAATGATAAACATATATACAAAACGCTATTAACAAAAACTAATGCCCATAGATTAGATTATAGCTCTACGGGGATCGTAAATGTTCAAAAAGGAAATCAAAAATATAGGAAGGTAATTTCTAAACTTTTCCCTCCTAAAGACAAAATCAAAGGGAAAGGATTTGAGGACCCGAATCAGTTGGTTGAAAAATTGAAAATATTACTGGAAACTGACGGCTCTGAAAAAGAAATTTCGAAAATTGAAAAAAAACTTAGAACGTTAGGTATAATATTATATAAAAAAAATAGTTAAAATGTCGGATATCAAGAAACAGGTAGTAGAAGAATTGCATAAACCGGCTAGACGGTCCTTTCAGAGGAGAAGGGTAATTCTAAAGGGTATCGATGACCTGTGGATGGTAGATTTAATCGAACTTTGTTCATATGCTAAAGAAAATAAAGGATATAAATATATTTTAGCGGTGATTGACTGTTTTTCCAAATTTGCATGGTTAATACCATTGAAATCTAAGTCCGGAAAAGAAGTAGCATCGGCATTTGAAACTATTTTGACTCTCAGTGGTAGAAAACCTCGTAATCTACAATCTGATCGAGGAAAAGAATTTTACAATACATTTTTCCAAAAACTAATGAAATCCAGCCGGATAAATCATTACTCTACTTTTAGTAATATGAAAGCCTGTATCGTAGAGCGATTTATAAGAACTATAAAAAATAAAATGTGGAAGCAATTTAGTCTCCAAGGATCTTATAAATGGATTACGATATATCAAGACTTAGTTAAAAGATATAACAATACGAAACATCGAACGATCATGATGAAACCATCTTCCGTTAAGGGTATAAAAATTGAAGACCGTTTACTAAATAAGGTTTACAAATGTAAGCCATCGCCGATCCTAAAGGCGCCCAAGTATCAAATCGGTGATTTTGTTAGAATTTCAAAACATAAAGCCGATTTCACCAAAGGGTATCGCCCCTCCTGGTCGACTGAAATCTTCAAAGTCGATCAAGTGAGGAGAACCGTTCCTACAACCTATCTTCTTAAAGATACATCGAATCAAAAAATTGCTGGTGGGTTTTATGAGCAAGAAATTCAAAAAGTAAAGTATCCAAACGTTTATTTAGTTGAAAAAATTTTGAAACAGAGAGGTGACAAGGTTTTAGTAAAATGGTTAGGCTTCGATTCCAAGCATAACAGCTGGGAGAACAGTAAGAATATAAATATATAGGGGTGCTATTCAACCTTCTCAGTCGCCCACCGACGCTTCGACAGATAACATCGGTATGGCTAAAAATAAAGAAAAAAAGAACGTTCGTGTTATTCGTCCTCCGAAAAAAATCGGTGGTGCCTTTAGCGATAAGGCTAACCAGATGTTGAAGACCTTACCAAAAATGAGTTTAAGTAATACGGATCTTATATCTTTGGCTAAAAAACATAAGATCCCTCATTTCCGCGGTGTCTTTGCCAGAGATAACTTGCCATCGAAGCCGTGGCTACGTGAGCGCGCTATTTTGAATCTGGATAGTATCAAGGGTCGGGGAACGCACTGGGTATGCTATAACAAAAGCGGTAAATATGTAAAATTCTTTGATAGCTCCGGTAACAGAGGACCTCCTTCAGAGCTAGTCAAATATCTCAAGGATTGTCGGATAAGTTTCATTAGTAAAAGATATCAAGACCCCGATACAAACATTTGTGGGCACTTGTGTTTATTATTTCTTTCTAATCTTATATAAAAAAAGAAATGGGGCTAGACTTTCGGAGAGTGTATAAAAAGAAAGATAATTCAGGAAAAAAGCTCATTCCCCCATCCGACTTCAAAGGAGTAACACCTCTAACAAAAGAAAACATCGAGTTTCTCAAGTCGGCAGGTTATCGTGTAATATGGAGGAAATAACTGATCTAGGTTCAACCGCTGCTTTTACCGATTCGATCGAGGGGATAGAATATCATTCCCATTTCCCTTACGCATCGACTAAACTACTTCGAGGTGATGAAATTAGAATATTAGTTCAGCATCAGGATATTATGACCCTACCATCGAGAAGTTTTCTTTATTTCGAGGGACGGTTTTTAACAGAGGATGGTAGAGCTGTACCCGCATCGGCTAAATTAACGAATAATGCTTTGGCATATTTATTCGATGAAATTCGATATGAATTTTGTGGAGTTGAAATAGATAGAGTTCGAAACTTGGGGATTACTAGCACCATAAAAGGGATTTTGTCTTTACCGGGTGGATCCTCTGTGGAGCATCTCGGTTGGTGCTCTCCTGCATCCGATACACTCGATGTGTCGAATGACGGTTATTTCAACATGTGTATCCCCTTATCACAATTACTAGGATTCGCCGAAGATTATCAAAAAATTATTTTTAATGTTAAACAAGAGCTAATTCTCATAAGATGTCGGAATGATGACAATAGTTACATATCTAGGCATACGGCTGCGGCAGAGAAAGCCAAAATTGAATTAACGAAGCTATGTTGGAAATTACCTTATGTATCAGTAAACGAATTTACACGATTAACATTGTTACGTAGACTCAAGTCGGAAAAAGTGGTTTCGGTAGAGTTCAGAAGCTGGGAATTGTTCGTTTACCCACTTCTACCATCCACGCAGAGACAGGTTTGGGCGGTAAAAACTTCTAATCAGATGGAAAAACCGAGATACATAGTACTAGCATTTTCAACAGATCGTATTAACAAAGTCGAAAAGGACGCTAGTCAATTCGATCATTGTAATATATCTAACGTTTAACTGTATTTGAATTCAAAATCATATCCTTATGATGATTTAAATATCGATTTCGATAGGAATCGATTCGCGGTACTCTACTACATGTATTGCAATTTTCAAAAATCCTACTATCCTGGGGGATATCCGACTCAGCCGCTTCTCTCGCTAAAGAATTTCAAAGAAAAAGCACCGATTATCGTAATCGATTGTTCTAAACAATCGGAATCAATAAAATCAGGACCGGTCGATGTCAGGTTGGAATTCGACGCATCTAAAGCGTTTCCGGCTGAAACAACAGCATTCTGCCTCATTATACATGACAATGTGGTGGAATATAATCCACTAACAAGTATTCTTAGAAAAAGGATATAAATAGACTTTTATTGTTTCTATTCCTCCAGTCTTCACCATGTCATCGAGCAGTGCGGTTGTAGAATTCCAGTGCTTCATAGACGATTCCAATAATTATATTGTTAAAGAATTATCCATTTTCGATTTAAAACATTATGCGACTAGCCATTGGATTTTCAAGCCGCCCTCTTATCCGGGGGTAAACAATTATAAAAGCATAATCACGAACCGCTGGCTAGCGAGAAATTATCATTGTTTACATTGGGAGGATGGAGAAGTTTCTTACCACAGTTTAACATCGATTTTGAAAAACTTGGATTCAAATTATAATTATGTTTTTGTTAAAGGTCTTCAAAAAAAGGAATTTTTGTTAAAATTTCTACGCTCCTGCGTTGTATTCAACCTTGAGGATTTTCAATGTCCTCAAGTCGATAAACTGCCTAGTCTACAAATAGCTCCATGTATTATTCATAAAGATTTAAAATTAATGTGTACACATTATCGCTCTCATTTGTTAGCAGGGTGGGTGTATTCGAATCATGATTTGATTTCTAAATTTATGTAGGTTAGCTTAAAAAAGATACAAAAATTAAAAAAAATAAAAAATACTTATAAAAATTTAAACATGCTATTGGAAGCAATTTTGTTTCTTTTATTTTTTTTGTTTCTGCACAGCGAATGTGTGCTATGGTCACTGGCGTGGTATTGATTTACCCGTAAACCAATGTGTGTTTGCTGGTCACTGGCGTGGTATTGATTTACCCGTAAACCAATGTGTGTTTGTTGGTCACTGGCGTGGTATTAATTTACCCGTAAACCATTTTGTATGATTTGAATTAGAAATAAAAAAAAAATAAAAAAAACCAAAAAAAAAACCTCCTTGATATACCCTCACCTTGGCGTGGTAAGGAGGCTTAAGTCAAAAAATTGACGAACAAAGAGGGGTATGCAATTCTGTGAATTATTAATGAAGTATATAAACCCGCACTTGCCATATTTATTATATATGTCGGTAGAAAAATCATTTTTTTAAATTTAAAATTGACTGAATGATTGAAAAATATTATTCACAACCTCCCTAACCTCATATAGAAAAGTTAATGTAAAAAAAAAAAATAATAACGAGGTCGGTATTCGATCCCATGATCTTTACTTTACAAGTCGAGCGCGCTAGCCATCCCCCTATACCGACCTCCCGAGTTATAGTATAAACAGTAGGAAACATATGGTGTTTTCTTAAAGAAATTATGCATGGTATGGTCACTTGTTATAGATTGATTGTCTTTACAACAGGTTTTGACAAGTTTCGGACAAGTTCTGACAAGTTTTGGACAGGCTCTGACAAGTTCCGACATGATTTTACGATGTATAGAGTAAGGTTCTATCGATCATATGTTATATATTTCAAGGTATATATTTCGAAAAATTATTAAGATGGCAGTAACTATTCGAAAATATATTTCGAAAAATTATCAATATGGCTGTGCTTATTCGAAAATTTATTTCGAAAAATTATCAAGATGGCTGTGCTTATTCGAAAATTTATTTCGAAAAATTATCAATATGGCTGTGCTTATTCGAAAATTTATTTCGAAAAATTATCAAGATGGTTGTGCTTATTCGAAAATTTATTTCGAAAAATTATCAAGATGGTTGTGCTTATTCGAAAAATTATCAAGATGGCAGTAACTATTCGAAAATATATTTCGATGAATTATATAGATGGCGGTAACTTCGAAAATATTTCGATAAATTATATAGATGGCAGTGCTTATTCGAAAATATATTACGATCATAAGGTAACAGCTGATGTGGTTATCATGTAAGGTTATGTCGATCATCTGTTATATATTTCGAGGTTTATATTTTGAAAAATTATCAAGATGGCAGTAACTATTTGAAAATATATTTCGATAAATTATATAGATGGCTGTGCTTATTCGAAAATATTTCGATAAATTATCACGATAGCAGTGCTTAATCGAAAATATATTTCGAAAAATTATCAAGATGGCTGTAGCATTTGAATATTTAGAAGAAATAAAAATGTTCGACAAGTTCCGACATGCACTCGACAAGTTCAAACATGTCCGAAAAAGTTTCAAAATAATATATTTTAGGGATTAGGGATTAATTAGGGATTAGGGATTAATTAGGGGATTAAGGATTAATTAGGGGATTAGGGATTAAGACCACGTGGTGGTTAAGGTTGGTTTGCCCCTGGACCACGTGGTGGTTAAGGCTGGGCAAGCCCAGGGTCCAAAGTCCAATTTGACTCCCCAAATTGAGGGACCAGAACCGGCAATTCCTCCCTACTAATTAACAATAGTGCAATAATTATTAGACATTAAAAACAAGAAGCAGCAGATTAGATTGGTAGCTGGTACAATATAGTAGGTAGATTGGTAGTTGGTATAAAATATAGAGGACAAAGTCCAACAGGTTCAGTCCATTTAAGAAACAGGACAAGCATGAGCTTATGTATAAGAATGTTTAATAGAGATTTCAAAAAATGTGACACGATTATTAATGCATAACTAGCTGTATATCCCGGTTTCACCCGTGGAATTTCATTTTTATAATAAACGTGAACAATTCTATAAATAAAAAATAGCACTAATAGATTATTATTACAGAGCTTTAGGATGTACTATATTTTTAGTTTTATCCTCTGGGGCATATAATTAGATCTTTAAATGGACCTACTCTATAGCATGCAACCTAAAGCTGACAATGAGAAAAACATGGGGATTCCAAGTTGATACCAGCTACCCTCAGTGATTGCAATTGAGCTTTATTTATAGTCATCAAATACGACCCAAACTGGGCTGGGAATTATATTCCTTTGAAATGAAAGGGCATATCACCGGAGACAATGGAGATTCCAGACATGGAAATCCGTAAGGGCAGAAGGGGATGAGCAAGGAGGTGATAGATTTCAATTTACCATATAAAATGTCCTGGTAGTTTTCATAAATCAATCAGGTACCAAATATCAAAGAACAAAGAAGAAATCCAGTCTCAAAAAGCAATGAGAAAAGCATGGTTGGGTCAAGAAAAGTTCGTAAGGACAGAAGGGAGAGCCAGGAGCGAGAAGCGAGTAGCGGGGAGACGCGCACTCGGCCAATAACTCGAAAAGCACTCATTCAGCCTTAAAACATGGACCCCGGTCCATTCCGGAGAAACGACCTTACTTAACAAGTCCTTACAGGACCTTTGTCCTTTTCAAAATATGTAAATGACAGTTTTTTTCGACTCAAACTCTCGATTTCGTAAAAACCTAATGTAAAGCGAGATCATAACGATTTTTACAAAAATTGAGAATATACCCAGACATTGGCTGAAGTTATGCAATTCTAATATGGACAGGTGTTCGCACCTGGTATGAAAGAAATTTGGAGAATTTAGGACAAACGGTATGGATTTCTATAAAGAACAAACAAACAGTATTTCATCTTTATTTATATTATTTACATTCAATCATTACTATATAATATTCTTTATATATATATATATATAAATAAATATAAAATAAAAGACATATATAAATAAATATATATATATATATATATAAATTGCAGGATAGTTTTTTTCACTACCATGTTACTAACCTATTCTTTTTTACTTTCACTTACCTATATATTAAATATATAGTAAGTGGAAGTATTGTGATCGTGAAAAATTTCGACTTCCGGTTTTCAACGGAAATACACGTTTCGGAGTCCCCGGAGTCCAAATGACCAAGTCCCGCGAAATGGTCTGTGTGTGTGTGTGTGTGTGTGTGTGTGTGTGTGTCTGTGAACAGACTAGCTCAAAAACTATTAACCGTGAGAACCTGAAATTGGGTATTTAGTGTATGTATATGCCTGCGATGTGACAGCAAAAATTTCATAAAAATTGCTCAAAGGGAGGGGGTACTTTATTTAATAACTGTTTACGTTTTTTCGATTTTCTCAAAAACGTGATATGACTGTAAAATGTTCATCAAAATTGATTAACCGGAGGGGGAACTTTACTTAATAAATTTTGTATCATTTTCACGTGTTTTTTTTTTATTTACTCAAAAAGGCTTTAACGATTTTGATCAAACTGGTTATTTGATGTATGTATATGCCAAGGATGTGATAGCCAACATTTCATCAATATTGGTCAAACGGAGGGGACACTTTATTTCATGATTTTTTTCCAATTTTTACCTTTTATTCGATTATCACACACGGCTTTAACGATTTTTATCAAATTCGTCATGTTTAATGAAAATTAGGTGTTCTTTAATATCGGGTAAGCTTTAGCATTATTAAAATGTTCTGAGGGGACTTGTATGGTGTAGGGGTCTTTTTTGTTTGTTTGTTCTTTTTTGTTTCCTATAAAGTACCTTTGTTTTTGTTTATATAGAGAAATTAAGTGTCTCTCGTTACGCCTAAAAATAAGAAATGACTAAATATAAGATATGATAAAAATAAAGAAAACATAAAGAGGAGAAAAAAAAATATTCATTCAACTCATAAAACTCGTTGAGCCCACGCATGCGGAGTACGCATTTAATGACAGGCCATTGTTGAGAAGTGGCAATTAACAAAACGCATTAATTTCTAATCTAAGTAAGTTGGTAAGTGAAAGTTGTGTTTTGCGCGCACGCACCAGATTTTTTATATACTAGTTCTAATTATTGTTACCAAATGACATACAGTTTTTTAAAATTGTGAACTTTTTATGAATTTTGTTGAAAAATTGCGTTGAAAATTTGCAATAAATAAATAAACGTCAGCAATAATACAATATGACTATGACTCTATAAAGGTCAATATATAAAAACTTTTTTGACACCCTAATGCTTATAATTTTTGGAACCTTCCTTTACTAATAATTAGATTAATAAATATTTAATATAAGTTTTTTTTTTTTTATTTATTTTTTTTTTCGTTGTTTTTTTTTAAGTGGGCAGTATAGGGCTTCAAGTGGAAGCCTTAAAGTCCCAAAAAAAAAAAAAAAAAAAAAAAAAAAATTTTTTTTAAAAAATGACTTTTATCTTAAGTAATAAAAGTATGTTTAGTCCATAAGTAA
>CAJVQU020000049.1:0-23146 GCA_911387785.2 Aelia acuminata
GGGTGTTAAAGCTATGCACTCTTGAGCATTTTCTAGTGGAGCAATGTCGGTTAGAAACGCTGTTATCAGTCCTAATCAAAAAAATATTTCATTGAAGGCAAGCGGAATCCATTCATGCATTGACCCTAGTTAAAATAGGTTTGTTATACATTTGCACATACGTGGTATAATTTTTGAAGAGTATATTTTTGGGGGTGCGGTCAAAAGTAAGTAGCAGAAAAAAGTGAGAATTGCAGATCTTATTGTAGCTGACGTTTCGTTTGGATCGAAACGTCGCACAGTGGTAAAAGTCGAAAGTTCACGCATTTTAGGGGGAGCTCAGGATAGATCAGGATGGGTCAACATCTTCCACCATCGTGATATAATTTTTATTTATTTTTGCACTGGGCTCTAAATTGGTGAAAAATTGACTGATTTGCTTGCAGATTAGAGACTGTGATTTCTGGTTTTGATTTTCACAGACCATTGGAATTTCTGATACGGAATAATTAATGACTGGTTGAGGTATACAATAGATACTTCTACTTACATAATTTCTAATAAATTACGATTATAAAAAAAGTTATAGCCCAAAAACGTTTTACGGGAAAGGTAATAACTGGCAGACTTATGAGTGATAAAAAATATGTCTAGTCATAAAATACTTCTAAAGTTGTTATATTAGGTGGATAAAGCAATGACTAGAGATAAGATAAAATATTTTTAAAAACATAACTGAACAGACAAAGGGTTACAAAACTTGGTATTATTTAAACTATTTAAAATTATTTTCTTAAATTTATCACCATACGTACCCATATAATTCATATAGCATATTACCATGAGGTGAACTCAAATAGCATTCGTAAATATCGGAGAGATATTGAATGTCAGATAGAACATAATTTGCTCTCTACGCTTAGGTCATAAAACAGAAGTATCCACTTATATTCCTCTAGGCACAAAACTAATCAATGAGTTTAAGAGATCTCTCATCCAGCTTCATTTAGTGGTCATACGTGAGCATAAATGCAGGAATTACTCAAGCTTTATGAGTCTAGCCTCTATAATATATAAAAGTTTTATATTATACACTATGTTCATTATTCATGTGCTCGAATTTATTTCCAGTTGTTTAATTAAGGATTTACTACATGGAAAACGATCAATGACGGCCACATAAAACAATAAAGAAAAAACAGCAAATTCCAATCTTCTTTATAATAAAAAATCTGGTACGATGCGCGCAACACACAACTTTCACTTACCACTATACATAGATTAGAAATTAGAAATGCCATTTCCCAAAGCCACACATTTTTCTACATTCATTTACTTATTTTCGTTTTCATTTTCTCTCTAAAATACACTAAAATTTTTAATTGTTAAATAAACGTTTTTACTTATGATAATTCGGCAATGAAAGCATAATACTCCATCGCGTCTGATTTCATAATTCTCTATGTAGTTGTTGAAAACTTCATTTGTATATAAGTTTCAAAACGCGTTGATAACTGAAGCGTTGAAATGCATAAAAGTCTAAGTGCCAAAAAAATAAAACAAAGTTTTTTTTGCCAAATTCATATAGATGCCAAAGCCATTCTTTAGAAATGGGTATAAAATATGCATTTTGTAGTAAAAAAAAGTTTCATTGAAGGTATGAAAGATGGCATGGGTGTAAGCACTGAACGTAGTTCACCCTAAAGGATATAAGGCACTTATACCCTTATGCATTTCCACGCTTCAACTCTTCCCCATGTCATTAAAGGCGTACTGCGCATGCTTGGGCTCAACGTGTAACGTAGTTGTAATATTTTTCTTTTTTTCTCCTGTGTATGTTTACTCGATTTTCTCATATATTATATTTAGTCATTTCATATTTTTAGGCATAATGAGAGACCTTATAAACAAAAACAAAGGTACTTTATAGGAAAACTTAAAAGTCATCTGCCCCATCTAAGGCCCTTCAGAACATTTAAATGATAATAAAAACTACCCGATATTAAATAATGCATTAAAATGTTCACGCCGGCATGCACCACCGGTGGCTCACACTAGAAAGCAGCCTCTGCCAAATAATTAGATCTTTTAACACTTTGACAGCCGAAAAAAGAATACCTGAGAGTCACGCTCTCGTTTCGACACAATTTTAATATTTAATTCTCTGACAAGAGAACAGTTACTCGATTTCAGGTGACGTGGCAGCCAAAGTGTTAAGAAAGTAGAAATTATTTCTATATAGCTGGAAATTAAAATAACGAAAACTTAACGTAAATTCATTTATTTTTATATTTAGTTGTACTTATTTATATTTATATTCATGTAGTTATAAACGTGTAAACATTTATTTTTTAATAACAATTATAATTAATATCGTATTATAAACATAACTAGTATTATTGTTTATTTTATTATTGTTGGATTGTCGATACTACATAATGCCCTGGAATAGCTCCCGCCCGATAGAGCGAAAAGCATTAAACATTCCCGGCGTGAACGTGTTCAACATGACGTTTGATCAAAACCGTTAGAGCCTTTTTTGGCAAAATCTTAAATATTAGACAAAATTTATTAAATAAAGTGCACGTTTGACCAATTTTGATGAGATTTTGACAGTAGTTTTTCAGATAGTAGTAATTTCAGATTCGTACGGTTTATAGGTTTTGAGCTAGTATGTTCACACGAACACACAGACCATATCGGGAGACTAGGTTTTTTGGCTAACAAGACCCCAAACCAACACGTGCATTTCCGTTGAATTACGGAAGTCGAAATGTTTCACGATCGCAATACTTTCCCTTACTATAAATTTTATATAGAGGTAAGTGAAAGTAATACGATATATGTCCAAGGAATAAAATATATTTTATTTTAATTATTTTCTTTCTTTCCCTGACTAAATAAAAAACAAGTTTCCAAGGTGTTGAATTTATTTTTATTCCTCTTATTTCAATTTTAATAATTTTTAAGAAATAAACTGCCTCTGAATCTTCCCTCAACTTCTAAGTATAACTTAGGCTTAGGTACTTTTTATTTATATTTTGCTTTTTCGGGTACCAGTTGAATTTTTCTTGCATTATATTAAAATGGATCGTCCTTGCATCGAATAGCCGTTTTCCTATTACCTGTGATGTAATGAGCTATTTTCAACTACTCTCTATTATAATATTAGATGGGAGCTGCCTCTTAGCTTTTTGCGCACGAATGAATTCTCTTTGACGATGTTTCCTTGTTAATAGTAGTTCACAGCCAGTCATTAGGCTTTACTAGCAATAGAGTTCAAATCGAATTTATAAATATATATCTACCCTTGAATTAAGGAAAAGAAAAGTACTTTAACTAAGTGTATATGATCTGTATAAAGCCAAAGTTTACCCTAGCACCTGAATACGCTTTTTATTTAAGAACGGGATGTCCACAGGGTAAAAGGGACAGAAGAAGTTAGACAATTCCAGGCTTCGGGGCACGAAGCAATATGTACACCTCCCGACTCTCCGATATTAAACAATTTTTGCTCTGCCCAGTTTCATTATAACAATATTCCTACCTGGGGCTCTATGTATCTCTAATATTTCTATATTTACTGTCCCTGAGGCATTTATCATTTCATTCTACAGGAGCAATGAAAAGGGTTTTTAATTTTATTCGACGTTAAAGGGAAACAAATATATAATATTACTTTTTTACATTTAATAAATCCATGATAGTACATCCTTTTTTTCGAGGTCTGTATCTCTCAAATACATGGATCAACTATTTCAACTGAATTTTTGAATTTAATTCAAAAATGAAAATTTCATTCATTGATCTTTGAATGGCGTTCTTTAAATTCGGAGGAACCATTGAAAGTTATGAAATCTTTCGTGAATCGTGAATTAAAGTATTAACCATTTTCAACTAATTAACAACCTTCTACCATCTGTTAAAATAAATTTTGCCAAGTACCTACCTGTCTAAGTAATCGTTTTTATGAATATTTTATCAAATCCCCTGATAATTCCCCTGAACTCTTAGCAACGAAGAAACCACTACGAATTCTTTCACGTTTTTATTTGTACTTCCACGCAGGATTTAGCTAATGTTGTGTGTAAGGAGCTTGTTTCATGCTGAATTTGATGCTCTGTAACTCTTATTTAAAACAAAATTCATTTAAATTAGGTGTTTTTGAGTTAGAGGCGTTGGAACACGGTTTCCACCAAAACCGTAAAAATTACAGATTTTTGATGAACCGAACCCGACTAAACCACAAAACCGATTTAAACTTCAAATATATCATTTTATTCGCAATAGTTTAGCCTCTTATAGTAAGAAAGAAGCAATACTATGTGATCTGTATTTGCTGAATTATATGCGAGAAACTAAAAAAAAAAAATAACAAACATTTTACGGATTTTAGACCACAAGGCGCTAAATACGTTCACGTTTTAATTACTTTGTCTCCACAGGAGTGGGCTAATTTTAAAATTAATGAAATCGTTTTACACAGAATTCGATATTCTACAACTGTAATAAGTAACATTTTTTATTTAGAGTAGCCCTCTTCAAATTGCAGGCTTTGGAACATGAGCATAATTCATTTTTCCGCTAAAGTGGCTAAATCTACCATCGGTTCTGGCGAAAAGACTTGACCGATTTTAATTGCGAGGAGCTCAGTAGACGTGAAATGTAATGCCCTTTTATTTTAGAAAGGACACAATTTCCTCTGCGATAAATCGTTTTCGAGTTATTAGCGAAAAATTGAAAAAAAGTTCGCAAATGTCGAATTTGTTCGCCTATAAAATTTGATGGCAACCGATTTGGGTTATATATAGTTTTGACCTAATATCACCTAAAAATGTTCAACTTAAGTGAGGAATGGATCATCTCTATTTCTTTATCCATCGTAAGATAATTGATGTGATAAGTGATAAGTTTATTGTGATAAGTGATAAGTGATATTGTGAGTGCTATAGTGATAAGAGTGTGCATCGTAGAAAAGACTCTAGTTCTTAACAATTGTGGTTTGTCGTAAGTAATTAGAGTCTACATACACATCCTATTCTGTATTCAATAATAAAGCAGTAGTCACAATTGTAAATATTATGTTAATAAATTATAGTTTTAGTTTTAATTATTCATTTTGCTGCACCCGTAGTCCGCATCATTATTATAGCAAATATTCCAATTTACATATCAACTTCCCGAAAAACCAGCCTGCTACTATGGTATATAACCTTCCCGAAGATAAAAGAATATAGAATATATTCCAATAGTTTTTACTTTCCCGGTACTGGTACTAAGTACTAAGTAATTAGTAGTACTTAGTACTATTAATTATTGTATTAATATTAGTACTAGCACTATTAGTTATGGTAATTGTAATAATACCAACTTCCCTAAAAACCAGCCTGCTACGATGGCATTTAACCTTCCGAAGATAGGAGAATAAATTCGTATAATTTCTACTTTACCGGTACTGGTACTAAGTACTAAAGTAAGTCAATGTTGATTGCCTTAGTAGACTTAGTATTGTATTACTGACTATTATGATCATTGCTGGCAGGGGCTCCGCTGTGAACTGTACAGAGATCGAGGATGGACAGCCGGACGAAGATAAAGTCATTCATGACACCGGTCCATTAGCTGCTTCATTCATCCCCCCCTCGGCTGAATTTGATGCATCGACATTGCTTTTATCTTCCACTCCGGACCTGAGGCATCCATCTCCCGAATCTGGCGTTTAGTTCATCCACTTTTGTAGGGATTCAACTATTACAGAATGCTCTAAAACCACTTGTATAAATAGGAATGAACATACAGTGCTTTCTGGACTGTTGTTTCAAACATTTTCTGATGGCAAAGTTTATAAAATGAAGTTCAATAAGGAATTTAATGTTTCATTCATAGATTTGTAACAAAGAATCTATTGTGTTTCTTTATTTTTATTTTTATTTTCATACGGCAGGAAATCAATAGAACATTGTGGTGCTTAATATGGATTGTCATTATAGTAATATTAAGCAAGGGATATATGTTTTATTATATAATGTGTATAATTAAACCGTATATAACAAATGGATGAGTATATAGAAATATAATTTATTGTTGATTATTAATTATGATTGATGCCAGATTTATGCTCGATATTTACTGCAGAACCCTTAGCAATAAATGAAGCACTAAAACATATATCGAGTAATATGGCTGCGGGAATTGGGTAGTAGTAACAGACACTCTATGAGTGCTATGCTAGCCATCGAAAATACCAAGCCCAAAAACGGAATAATAATAGAGTTAAGAAACGGTTTGTGGCAATTAAAAGAGAAAGGGAGTGATATAATTTTCTTATGGGCTCTAGCTATGCCGTCCCTCGTATAGGACGTAAAATGAAGGTCTGAAGCCTGTACGATGTCAGGTACTCGTTAAAGATCCCTATCCTAATTATACCTGAATAGGCAAAATTTAGGACTGTAGCATCGTCCGATTAGCCTTAGTAGCATAAAAATGGACGTTCAACAAACAAACAAACAATCTTATGAGCTCCCCCAAACTGCGGAATCAAGGGAAACGAACTAACAGACAGAGCAGGCCACTCAGCAACAATTCCTGGAGCCAATGAGGTAACAATATTGCTATTCCTCTTGAACTCTTGGTCAAAAAAATAAAACTTGAAATTGGTGAAATGTGGCAGCCCAGATGGGATCATCAAGATGCCAAACTAAAGATCATAAAGAGGTACCCAAACAATTGGAGAACCTCGAAAGGAGTATCGTGAAAGGAAGAAACCGTCCTCTGTTGAACCTGTCGCAGAATATGTAGTGAAGAAATTAGTCATTTCCTAATAGAATAATACAGCTTTAAATGGTGCATTGAAGGAACTTCTTGAAGATGATAAAAAACTCTGACAAAAACATTGGAATATTTAAAATCAATCAGATACTATTCTAAAATCTAAAATTTTAATGTTGCCAATGACCCTGCAGGGAAGAGGCAACAAAAAAATAATAAAATAAAAATAATTATTATTGTATTTGATTATATCATTATTGTGTTCATGGTGATTAGTGAATAATCATAATGATAATTGATATGGAAAGATATCGTAGATTTTAAGTGATTTTTTTTTCTTTTTTTGTTCGAACCCCTACCTGGCCATGTTTGGCATACGGGGGGTTACTCTACAAGTGAAACCAACCTATTCTTAACCACAGTGGGTAGGTCGAGATTTATTACGAGGGGCCTCCACGAAATAAATGTCAACCATCCCAGGACTGATACGACCCGCCACCTTTCGTCTCGAGCAGGCTAAAGCGGGTCGCGCTCAAACACGCTCGGCTATACCGGCCCAAGTGATATTGTTAAAATTAGATAGTACTTAATTAATGTAAATAATATGTTAAGTTAGAATAGGCCCAGCTTTGTACTCAAAAACCCTTCATATAACCCCTAATACTGAGAAAGTCCCACTCCAGAAGAAGTCGAGTCTTACCTCAAGCTCTAAGGAGTATGAAAGATGATATTTAAGTGTAAGTCCTGCCTCAACCACTTTAGCTCCTGGTCAACCCCTTCCATAAGGCCTGTAAATGTAATTTTGATTGTTCTTTACCTTTGTAATTATTCGATGCACATATATGTATATATCTATTATTTAAATATAGTTATGTCTAATCGCTTCCACTGAAGCTATTACCAGGTCTTTTGTTATATTGCAATAGATATTCTTAAAAGGTACACGGATATTTTTAAAAATCAACAAATTGCCGCTGCCGCTCTAAAATAATGTAGCGTTTACACACAGGGCGGAAAAATTACCGACGCTGTTTTAATACAGACCCAATTATGTTGATCGAATATTTTTTTTTTTTTTTTCAAACATGATGATGAGATTATCTTGATTAGTGAGAATAAAAAATTTAAATCACATCAATCTGGATATTTCTAATTTATTTTTATATGAATATTTTATTTTAGTTTATTAGGTACAGGATCATACATAGAGAATTAAATGAGTCAGCATTATTATCTATTTAGCTTTTAGCTTGCTAAAATACCACAATAAAATTTGATCGATCAAATGGGATCGTTCGGCAATATATCGATTTCAAAATACTTGAAATTGAACATTTTATTTATTTTCAGCCTGGAATCAGGCTTAATTATAAAATATACTTCTACTGGAATTATTTGACAATATTTTTTTCCAATAAAATTCATAAGAAATATGATATTTTTCATTTAATTTTTTGGATATTTTCTTCTTCAAACAATATTTATTTAAACATCTTTCAATAGGAACAAATGCTAGAAAAAGACACGTATATATACATGTACCAAATAGACTACTAAATAAAGGATTCGTATAAAAATTAATTAGAAATATCCAGAGTTATGTGATTTATATTTTTTCATTCTCACTAATAAAGATAATCTCATGCTCATGCATAAAAAAAGAATTATTCGATTAGGGTAATTTAGTTAGGAGTTGTAGATTTTTGGCCGCTGAATCACAAAATTTTCCCACTATGCAACGCCACATCAGCCAATCACAGATCTGACACTGTGAATCTATTTCTTTGTCGATTTGTTATATTTTGAATAGTTTTGTTAATTTAGAACCTAAATAGAGAACCAATTCTTGTATTATTGTTGTTTCGTCGTCGATTGAAGAGGAAGCGAAAAAATAGCCTTATTTGGTTTCATCAGATTAACAAAAGGCGAGAGCCTTCTACACTTTGTTTCCTGATTTGAGAAACAACGAGGTCTAACCCCTTCGGCCATGATAAAATAACACAACCAGAACACTCTCAATGCCAACACAACATTAGCCACGGCGGCGCACAGTGGGACGAGTCCACACTCCCGTTGGACATCGGCTATAACTCTCAAAGAAATTTCGCAGGACTTCTCAAATTTTGTCAGTTTATGTTTTTGAGAATGCAGAATCTTAATTATTGTCATTTCATTCATAATCATTACATTAATTTATAGCAATTACGTTTACAGTAGTATGTTGTAACAATAATAAATAGATAACTACTATGATTGAAAATGTAATTAAATAATGACAAATTTAATGTAATATACCTTTTTTAAAATTATGAAATTATTCATTAGCTTCACATTCTACCTTATGAGCAAGCTTCTTGATTCCTGGGACATTTTACTTTTCACAAAACTATTATATTAAGGTTGAAATGAGACCGGAGTTTATAGCAAACTATCGATTCTTGACGTTTTTCTGGAATGTTGCTCTCCATAATCCCAAAAATGTTTCTGATTTGTTTCTTGATCCTTAATCCGAAGCCAGGTCGTATCAGTCAAATCTATCTTATTCTTTTGGAGAAAAGAAAAAGGTCATTGCTTTTTTTTCATTTTATGATGTTAGCAGCACAAAAGTCGTGTAATAACTACGTTTGATTTTGTTTGACAGGACTTAAAAAAAAGGCTAACAAAATTATATCTATAGTTAATTCCAAACTACCTACTTTGACCAAGCAACTATTGTCTATTTATAATTTAATGTAAATTGAAGACAGTGAAATATTTTTGTTAACAATATTTAGTGTACTGTGTACTCTTTTAACTTACTAATTATTATAGTGCAGTACAAATATAAAATATCAAAAAAATTAACAATTTTTTTAAATATTCAAACCTATTCTATAGGAAATCGTAATTTGGTGAATAAATTGTTGCATTTGGTTCGAAATATATTAATTTAAGGATTATGGGTTGATGAAAACCCAAATATGCTAAGAAGATGTTCTAAATAACCAAATTCACTCTTGAGTTCAGTGTTCACGCGTGGTAAAATCTAATTTAAATGAGTATAGGCAGATTATGGCAAGATCCGAAAACTGTTTATAAAACTTCAAACCTTTGCTAACAATAGGGTATATGTAGTTTTCCGGGCAATTTCGGGCATTTTACTATATTTTACCAAATAGTTTACATTTGTTTTAACCGTCGTAACTGTTGCATATGTTTTTTAAAAACTATATTTCTGGTGTATTACAATTCGTGAGCAATGCTTGATCATACAGTAAACATTTCATTAGGTTTAGCCAAAAAATATAAGCACACTTACTTAAAATATAAAAAAGATGAATGTCTTACTGTCATGTTTCAACTCATATTGTATCATTATTAACGCAAAGATTGAGTTAAAAATTAGTGCACATGACGGGGAAAGGATTCTAGTTTATTAATATTACAATGAAACCTCTAGATTTTAACTTTCATGTTTTGGCCCAATGTCCGGCCGGACAGTGGACTCGCCCCACTGTGCGGCGCTTAAAAACCCGGCGCGCCGGCGTTAAATAATCCAATTTTTTTTTACCACCCAATGTGTAAGTCGCAATACTATCCTATGCGCCACTGTGTGTTCCCCGCCTTAGGAAAACTAGGTTCCATCTGACGTTTCGGGCTCTCTGCCCATCTTCAAATACATTGTCGAAAATAAAAATAAAAAACTTATATATCGTAACAACGACATTCCTTAATTTATTCATGCTTCCCTCTAGAGGGCATAAGAGTCATAATAGTTAGACCCAAATCGAATATTATTTCAGCCAAAATCAATCGATAGGGAGGACGTGATGAACAGGAATGGCTAATCTAAAAATATATTTATTTTATTTTTTAAGTACACTGGAGGAGTGTAAACGTATAAAAATATACGAGGCTTTGCTCAAATGAGGTCGAATCAAATAAATATATTTTAATGATACCGCTTTTAACGACCTCTGGCGCCTGCTGAAATAACTGACGTCGATATAGGAAGCAGATGGCCCCTCCAATCGATAGGAAGACCGGAATAAACTCCACTTAATTCATTTATTTAATATTTTCGTTGATTAATGATTTATTTATATTTAATATTGTTTATAATTTGTCTTTTTCCTTTTAATTAAACACGAAATCTAGTGTCCTGAATGGGAGAGCAAATCGTATCCTGAGGGGCCTTAGATATTAAAATGTATGAATTTATTCTTTTTATTTTCACTTAACTTTAAATGAAATATATATTAAGGGAAAATATTGCGATCGTGAAAATGTTCGACTTCCGGTTTTGAACGGAAATACACGTTTTGGGGTCCCCAGAGTTCAAATAAATAAGTCCCGCGAATTGGTCTGTGTGTGTGTGTGTGAGAACAGGCTAGCTCGAAAAATATTACACGTACGAATCTGAAATTTGGGTATGTATATACCAGCGATGTGAAAGCAAAAATTTAATTAAAATTGGTCAAATGGAGGGGGTTCTTTATTTCATAACTTTTCAGGTTTTTTTTTTTTTCGATTTTATCAAAAATGGCTTTAAAGATTTTGATCAAACTGGGTATTTAATGTAGGTATATGCCCACGATTTGACAGCAAAAATTTCATCAAAACTGATCAAACGAAGGGAGCACTTTATTTTGTAACTTTTTTCAAATTTTCACGTTTTTTTTCGATTTTCTCAAAAACGGCTCTAATGATTCTGATCAAATTCGCCATGTTTAATAAAAATCTAGTCTTCTTTAATATCAGGTAAGCTTTATCATTCTAAAAATATTCTGAGGGGGCTAAAATGAGAAAGGAGCCTTTTTTGTTTTTCTATGAAGTACCTTTGTTTTTGTTTATATGGAGAAATTAACTGTCTCTCGTTGCGCACAAAAATAAAAACTGCCTAAATATGAAATATGAAAAAAAAACAAGTTAACAAATAAAAAGGTTTCTTCAACTCATAGGCCGACGGATTTAGTGACAGACCATAATTTATACTCGTAATTAAAGCCGTTCTATTCATGTAATGGAAATTATTTAAAGTGGTAAGTGAAAGTTGTGCAAATTTTGAAAGTTTAGTGGGTCCTTCATAACCTAACGAAGAGATGTAGCTCAAATCCAGCTCATTCCAGGAAAGAAGGCAAGCAGAAGAAAACCAAGAATGTGAGCCAATGTATTATGACGACAACAATTTCATTAAAATAAAGAGCCTTCTTTTTCCTTTCTCTACTAGCTTTCTGCATTTTATTTACAATATTATTTTTCTTTGATAAATAAAAAAAAAAAATTCTGGGCCGTTTGGCGTTGTAAGTTATGACTTTTTTCACATTGTACCACAGTTTACGTCTTAACTATTAAATTTCAGATAATTCGAAAAGGTTAAGTGGATGTCATTTATTAAAAACTCGTAAAGACACAAATATTAAGTGGTAAACTAGAAAAAAAAACAATTTCACACAACTTAATTGAACAAAAAACTGAAAAAAAAAAAAAAAACAACATGAAAAATCGTGTTTTTGCATCAAAACCAGTTCATTCCAACCTAATTAGTGTAACTACGCCTAAGGTAATGCACCTGGAATGAAAATGAAAAACTAATCAAATTCTAGGCGGTTATACCTACAATTAGAAATTTTTTTAAAAAAATTGATTTTTAGTAGGGAAGAGCGGGGTTGGTTGGCATAGGGGGTAGGTTGGCCATTGGCTTATAGTTTCCGTCACACCTCTTGTGAACGCCCCACCATTGTACCATGTGACCCTCTTGACCTCGGGAATCTTGTCCTGAGTTTTCAATCCGAGTGTGCTTCATTGATTGATTTTGCAACATGTAAGTAAATTTTTATATTTTCAGTAAATTTGGTTTAAAGGAATGGCAAAACATTTGACTCAGATTCTGTCCACATAGCTCCAAACTCCTTTGAAAAACCTAACCTTTCGACTGAGCAGTTTCTTGTTTGATTGTTCTCCCCTGTCCTGGTAGCCATCTTTCATATTATCTCTCCTGTGGGGTTAGTTGGCTCTCTTCAACTGGGTTTTGTTGGAGCAATAGCAATTCACAAAAGCAAGATAAACATAAACAACGGTGACATTACCAATTGTCTTTAGTTCCTGGAAGGAGGATGAGAGCAATTTTTCTTATGCAGAAAGTGACGATAGTCTAAACTTCTATCTTCTTCTATTGTCATTCTATTTTCCCCTAAAAGCTTGTTAAAACCGGTTCAAAATTATTATACCATTATAGTGCAGCTTTTAATAACAATAATATGTGTCAGGCAGTACTTGAATGAGTTGGTTAAACAACCCCACCTTCTAGGCCAACCTGCCAAATTGGGGGTTAACAATTAGAAAATTAAAAAAAAAAAAATCTAGCTTTAGAACTGTGGACGTGAGAGGGTTTTTTTTTGTCTCCTGTAAATTTTCCAATAATGGAATGAGCTTGTTTTGATAGCAAACGTCTCATTTGTTATGTGGTCTTCATTATTTTTATTTATTTTCTATTCTGGTTTTGTCTTGAAGAATTCACATCTAATGTTGGCAGCAACTTCCATTTACTAATTCATCTTTGACTCCTTAAAATGGAACGAACGAAGAGGCCTTCGATGTCACTTGTCAGTAGTCATTACCCACTCATAAACAAATGCCAAGAGACCTGTCACTCCCCGAAGAAATCATTAATAGTCGACCCAGAGGCGGCAACTTTTTAAGTAACCTGAGGCAGGAATTAAGGGGGGGGGGGGGCATTCGGGAAATTGGGACAGAGGCCAGCTGCAGGGAATAAAGGTGCCTGCTTAGCTCGCCCCTAACTTGTTGCTACTTGGACTTTTCAATTAGTTTTTCTCCACCGGCTCCTCCCACCTTTAGTCCCAACTTTCCACTTAAGCCCCCCCCAGGAACATTTCGCCATATCTCCCCCTGGGTCTCGAGGATCGGTTGTCAGGAAGTCGTTATCTCGGGCCCTTTGTCGGGGCCGTGGGCGATCTATCTTGTTTCGGTGACATAATGGTCTTTCCAGCTTCGACGCCTCACCTCAAAAGATTGAATATTTTGTTAAGGAAATATAATTAACTAGCATTCCCCGTCGCGGCTTTGCCCATGAGCCTTTAAAATCAATTCTGTGATCGTTATCTTAGAATTGATTTAATATAATTAATCAATATATATTATAAAGCAAAGTGTACAATGTGCGTGCCGAAAAGGCTCAAAAACGACTCAACGTACGACCTAGAATGTTATGTCATCGTATTGCTCTAAAGCCCCTAACGATGAAGAAGGTTTCAGTTTTTATGTTTAGCCTGTAAAATTGAAGAGAAAAGGAACGGAATTTTAGGCCTCTCGCACAATGTTATTAGCCTACCTTTAAGGGTTAGTGAATGAAAAATTTAGTTCGAGCTGCAGACGACCAGGAAGCGCTAGAGTGCGTTTCACTCAATGTTTATTGTCCATTCATCAGTTCGTAATGGTTAAAATAATTTATACATTTCTTCAGCTGTTATTTTTAAATTACTCAAAATTAAGCTAATATAATTAGTTTCTCCTTTGCGTTTTAAAATAAAAGAATTATTTCATATCTCTGAAAATCAGTCAATCAATGAATTAAAAAATCAATGAAATAAAAAATCAACTGAAAATCAATGAATTATAAAATCAACTGGATTCCTTAAAAAAGTAATTTTAGCATAAGAAGTGTTTAGATAGATTTGCGATGCATATCTCGACAAATTTGCGGCCAATTCTTCATTTACCATTTTCAACCCCCCCCCCCCCATAAAGTATATAGGGTTCCTTATTTGGGGGGACTCTGCCGATCTCGATCTTACTATTAATACCAAGTTGAACCTGAAGTTTCAAGAAGATGCTAATTTTGTTTTATATTTCCTTGAATTTTAAAGTTTACTGTTATTAAAACTATCACAGAACTACCGGAGCGAAGCCGGGCACCCTAGCTAGTATATATTATAAAGCAAAGTGTACAATGTGCGTGCCGAAAAGGCTCAGAAACGACTCCACATACGATTAAGAGATTTATGTCAGCATGTAACTGTATGTCCCCTAACGGAGAAGAAGGTTTCCGTTTTTCTCTTAAGGGTGTGAAATTGAAGAGAAAAGGACTGGAATTTTAAGCCTCTCGCAACATGTAATTAGCCGACCTGAGAATGACATACGAGTTTATGAATGAAAAATTTAGTTCGAGCTGCACACCAGGAAGCACTAGAGTCTGTTTCACTCAATGTTTATTGTTCATTCATTCCGTTATATTTGTAAAGGTTTATATTTTGTCAGCTGTTCTTTTTAAATTACTTAAAAATCAAGGGAAAATAATTAGTTTCACCTTTTCTTTTAAAATAAATTAATGATTTTACATACCTGCAATTAATTGGACAACCGACTGGATACATTACAAAATTAATTTTCTCATAAGAAGATTAATTGATAAACACATTACATTTAAATCAATATTTAACATATACTTAGTAAATTAAATGCAATATGAGTGAGCGAATAAAAACAGACATAAGACAAAAAAGAAGAGCTGAATAGACTGATTATAAACCGAAAATAACAAGTTTGAAGTGTTCTTATTGTATGTAGTTATGAAAAATGGTTTAATTACTATGTATGATGAGCATTCCACTTGACAAAATGATGAATTGACTCCAATAATACAATTTTTTCAATAAGATTTTATCACCGCTCATAGTTCAGGATGAAAAGAAATATGATGAAAAAATTGTGCCCTCATGATATTTTGGTTTTCACTTAGTAACAGTAGTAAGATTGGAGAAGTGCAGAGTTCGGCCAAATTAGCGTGGGGGGGGGGATATATTAAGGGAGGTTGAACTGGAAGAAAGGTCTTACAAAAAAAGTTTCTATGAATCTTCGGTATTTTCTAAACTTCTGGATCTAATAATGGGACCATCAGAGTAGTCGGCGCTTAAGTTGTACTCCAAATATATATTTTTTAACTAATAATCTAATGACTTATTATCTGCTGACTGCTTGGAATGGGCTTATAGGATTCATAATCACAGAAACCATCAAAAACGATGCATGACTCGACAAAGTTGCAGCAAAATGCATTGTTCATCCACCATTTTCAACACCCTATAAAGTATATAGGGTTCCTTATTTGGGCGGACACTGCAGATCTCGAATCTTAATATTGATACAATTTTAAAATTTTCAAGAAAGTGCTAATTTTGTTCTATATGTCCTTTAATTTTAAACTTTTTCTGTTATTAAAACTGCCACACAACTACCGGAGCGAAGCCGGGCACCCTAGCTAGTGTGTTATATATTGACAACATATGTTATATATTAGCAACATAACTGGGATAAGAGCTTCCGGTAGGTGGAATGTTGGAGGGGGAAGCTGCCGGCTCACTAGAAGAGAGGGAGACGCGCAATGGAGAGAGTTTACTAAAACCGCCGAAACAAAAAATTGCTTTCTCGTCGTGAACGTTTAATTTTTCGGCTTTAAAAGATGTTTTTCGACACCCCGTAGGGACTTTCGAGTTAAACTCGTCGTATAAAGTTCCTTAAAATAAAATGAGTCCAAATTAGATATTTTTTCTCGAAGTGTAAAAATAGGTGTCCGTTAGAATCAAACGACAATTTCGACATTTAACCCCCTTTCTTAGTGGTTACCTACATCGCGTTAAAAATCTAAATTCCGAACTTCAAGTTTCTACCATTAGTAGTTTTTGCTCGGCGTTGATTCTGTCAGTCAGGACAAAGAATTTTATATATATAGATAGGGCCCGGATTAACATGTATTTACATTTTTTTTTTCACTGCTTAGTAATGTCCTGCTATGGAGAAAAGCAGTTACTAAAAAATTGGAGGTAATTTTATCATTGGATTCGTTCTGAAATGTTCCATACAATGCCCCATAGACAAGCACTAAAAGGTCTAAAATAAAGAAAATAAGGAAAGCTTAAATTAAAATAAGCGGTGCTCTGGTCTTCTATGGAGCATCGAATGGATAATTTCAAAACAAATCCAACGATACCGTTGCCTCAAAATTTTAAGTCACTACCTACTTTTCTAATAAGCAGGTTAGAGTAGACAGTTTGTTTTTCATTTCCTACAAATTGAAACCACATAAAGCCTTATTTATACATATCAATGGTGTATATAAGGGATCGCAGCCCACCATCCCGAAATTATAAAATAAAGAAAAATTGTGCCGTTATCTAATTTGTTTTAACAAATCAAATCCGAAAATAAATAGTAAAATGTTTAGTACCATTATTCAGTTTGTTTAAAAAAAAAAAAAAAAGCCTAATGAGCGCAACAAATACTGTAATATTCCACTAATAATTATATTTCGACCTAGTATTGAAAAAAAATTAATTTTGGAATGTCACAATGGAGGTATTCACTTCTGTAGATTCTAGCTAATAAAAAAAATGTTTTCATTTGAATTTCAGAAAACATTATTTCCTTTCATTAATCCGCTTCTGGGACACCTTTCAAACATTCTTGTTTACAATTTTATTTTTAGTTTTGAATAATATAATAGTAATTAGAGTTTTAGTTAAATTTAAATTCATCTATAGTCTGTATTGCGCGATACTAAGAAAAATTCTTGTTATCTAAAAGAGGTACAGAAGAGATAACTACATACTAACTGCAAGAATTCCTTGTTGAGTTACATATTACCGGTAAAGTTGAGTTAATAGTTAAGCAGCGGTCCTTTGCCGGGACTTGCTCCAAGTCTTGCGCGGGCTCGATTGCCATTTGTGGCCTAGTTGAGCCTGAAGTTCCGAAGCATTGCTCCATTCTGTGGCAAAGTTCACATGTTCTTGTGACATTAGAATGCTGTATAATTAACACAATATTATAAGTCAGTCGTTAAGAAGACAAAAAAAAATTATAATGAAGTAAAAAATGGTCGACTGAAAATGTAACATTATCATCATAGACTTTTCTTTATATTCTTTATATTATCATAAAAAACATTTATTAATATTAAATACTGTTCAACTGATGCCTTCAGATATTTAATTAATTACTTTATTCTATCCTTTCAATCATTTCTTTTTACTTTCACTGACCTACTACATTGTGACTCTTTATTATAAGGTAAAAATAATTCATAATGCCACACAAACAATATACACCCAAATTATCAAAAAGGTTACAAAAATCATCAACTTGTAACAACACAGTAATACAAAAGTAACCACATGACTCGAGCTTCAGAGCAAGACTAACTCTCCAGCCCATCACTCCTTATATTTAGTCTGAATTAGAACATTCCAGACAAGCGTAGAAGGTTCTTAGGCAGTCACGAACTTGTACTAGAACAGTTTGTAACTGTTCAAACCAAAATTCTAGAACTCTTTTCAAGGATATGTCTTTTTTTTTTTTTACTTTATAATTTCAAGACAGAAAATTGAATTCATGATAATTAGTAGTGATAAGAACACTTAATTGTGGTAAAATTTTAAAGTAAATCCTTCATTCTTTTGTTCTAACATTCCAGATGGTTCCCGATAGCGTAGACTGTTCTAGAACAATCACAAACATGTAATAGAACAGTTTGTTCCAAAAACAAGTCTAGAACTCTTTTAAAACATATATTTTGTATTTTACGTTACAATGTAAAATAAATAGTAAGGAAAAGTATTTTGAAAGTTCAAAGTTTAAACAATGAAAATATTAAACAGAGAGTGGGACCAGGGTAGCAGATACCTATTTATTTTAATTATTAATTGACAAACCACTGGTGGTGGATTTTTAGAATGACAATTTTTATCATCAATCATATTTGGCACTGAAGATGGCCGAACTGGCCGAAACGTTCGCATAAATAAAGCTCTAACGAAATAATTAGTGTTGAGACTTAATTGGTCACCCTAATCCACATTTATTGAATTTTAATATTCAGCTCTGTATATAAGAAAATTGTTGACATCAATTACTATATATACCTCTATATATATAAGAGGCTTTGACAGAATCAACGCAGAGCAAAAACAACTGATAATAGAAACTTGAAGTTCGGAATTTAGATTTTAAACGCGATGTAGGTAACCACTAAGAAAGGAATTTCAAAAAACCCCACCCCTAAGGGGTTTAAATGGCGAAATTGTCGTTTAACTGTAACGGCCCATTATTTTTGCACTTCGAGAAAAAATTTCTAATTTGTAGTAATTTTAAAGATCTTGATACGACGAGTTTAACTCGAAAGTCCCTAAGGGGTTTCGAAAAACATCTTTTAAAGCCGAAAAATGAAACGTTCACGACGAGTAAGCAATTTTTTGTTTCGGCGGTTTTAGTAAACTCTCTCCATTGCGCCTCTCCCTCTCTTCTACCGAGCCGGCAGCTTCCCCCTCCAATTTTCCACCTACCGGAAGCTCCAATTCTACTAAATCTCCTTAACATCAGTTAACATATTATATTAAATCAATACCAAGATAATGATCACAGGATTGATTTTAAAGGCTCGCGGGCAAAGCCGCGACGGGGAATGCTAGTATATATATATATATATATATATATATATATATATATATATATATAGAGAGAGAGAGAGAGAGAGAGAGAGAGAGAGAGAGGGAGGGTATAAAAAATAAACATCTCGATATACAATTTGTTCATTTATATTACAACTGAAGATAAATGCTGTTGATTGTTCAGTATGAAGTTTAGAATTAATTTACTGCTATATACTATTTCCTACTAATTCCAATTTTTGGCTTCTATTGAATTCAGGTGAACACAGTGAAATTTTTTTTTTTAAATATTATATACCTAATTCAAGGGTGGACTTATAATAATCAAACTCATAAACTCAGATACTTTGCACGAAGCAATTATTAAATAATTTAAATATCTTCTATAGTTAAATAAAATAAATTCTATAGCAAGATGGGATGTCATTAAAACATTAATAAAGGGGAATTTGATTTTTGTTTTTTAAGTGAATTAACACCTCCTTCCACCAATGATCTTCAATTGAGTTATTAAAATTAACTGAGGAAGGGTTATTATGTTAGTAATAGGGATGGGTAAGGTTGTATGAAGAAACTACTTTGTGTCCGATACTGAAAATAAGTTGATACTAGGAGTTCATCCGGATAAAATTATCAACTGTTATCTACACAGTAACACAAAAATAACGTTAGGACTCGATCTTCTGAGCAAGACTAACACTTCTCTCCACCACTCCTTATATTTAGTCTCTATTGAAATATTCTAAATAGTTCCCGAATAGCGTAGATTGTTCTACAACAATTACTAAGACGTACTCTAACATTCACAAACATATAATAGAATAGTTTGTTCCAACCGCAAGTCTAGCACTCTTTTAAAACATATTTTGTGTTTCACGTTACAATATGAAATAGATTGTAAGGGAAATTATTGCGATCGTGAAAAATATTGACTACTATGGTAAGGCGCACATCGAACTGTGTCACGCAGGCGACGCAGAGCAGAGCAGAACAGGCGGCACGAAAAAAAAACAAAAGGAAAAAAAAGGTACCCGCGCACATTGAAGAGCAGTTTCTGTGCCGCAGTTTCGGCATGGCAGGGGCTTTTTTAGTTAAAGTATGTTAGATTTCTTGGATTTAAGATCATAATCTGATTCGTATATAGAGTTGAACACAAAAAAATTAGCATTATCAAAAGTCAAGGTAAAAAAGATTGTGATAAAATGAGGAAATGGAGAAAAGACCAGCTAACGATAGAATTTGCAAACAGATTATTCTTAACAATCTATTAAATATTTCCGTCTGAGTCAGGTGAATTACATAATTACATGGAAGTTACTATTTAGTCTGAGGGATCGAAAGCTTAAAACCATTACTTATCGTGATTTTATAAAATCAGGTTATGAGAGATCTGGTTTAAGCTCTAAGTTTGTAGAATTATATTAGGCACAAATCTCTTAAAATCATTGGATACGATTTTAATAGCATTATGTCATTATGGAATAATTTTTTTTTCATTAATTTCTTCTTTTTTTTCCTTGGAAATTTATTTTAATTTATTAACGTTATTATTTATTTGATTAATGAAAATATTATTCACTATTTTGTATACTTTTATTTTTTATAACTATTTACTATGGGTTTTTAATGTAAATATTATCTTTAATTATCCACCATTACTTTAATTATTTGACCAGTTGTAGTTCTATTTTTTGTTCCGTCTGTTATTCTTGAGGGACCTTTTCCCAGAACAAAATTTATTTTCTGTTCTTTTCTATTCTGTATGAGGATGTAATAAAATTAAGTAGATAATATAATAGAGATTCACAGTTAGAGATATTTTCAGTTATATTCACATGAAATTTCTTATTAAAAAAGTTCCAATCAACACATGGTTGATTTTTAAATAGCAGTTTTCTTTTTACTCAAATATATTTAATATAAAAAAGATTTTATAAAAAAAAATTAAACCGACTTCGAAAACTAGGAAACAGTAAAAGTAAATGCACTAAAAAGTATGAAATAATTACCTTCTGATTTTTATGAATAAACGGCAAAATCGGTAATGGTATAAAAAGTGGGAAAATGCAATAAAACGAAAAAAAATATTTTGATTTGTACGATTACACACTAACTCTTAATAAAAAGTATTAAGTTGAAATATTAAATACCATGATTAATACATCACAATCTTTTCGAAGGCGGCGCAAAATAGAAAATCGATAGATTTTTCATAATATTTAGGGTTAATAATTTTAAATTTTGCGCCGCCTCCGAAAAGATAGTGATGTATTAAACATGGTATTTAATATTTCAACTTAATACTTTTTATTAAGAGTTAGTGTGTAATCGTACAAATCAAAATATTTTTTTTTCGTTTTATTGCATTTTCCCACTTTTTATACCATTACCGATTTTGCCGTGTATTCATAAAAATCAGAAGGTAATTATTTCATACTTTTTAGTGCATTTATTTTTACTGTTTCCTAGTTTTCGAAGTTGGTTTAATTTTTTTTTTATAAAATCTTTTTTATTTCATACTTTTTAGTGGCGGGAGATAATTTATAGAAAGCAATAAGTTAATTAATAAAAAAAAGTGTTTTTAATACAGATTTTAAGTGTATTTTGAACTGATTTCTTGTTTTCGAAGTACTTTTTTTTTTTTTTTTTTTTGTTTGTTTAATTTGTAATAATTACAAAACAAAAACCAAATTATTTGGTACTCCTCTTCGGAAACTACAGGAGAGTTTGGTTCATTGGTTGGTTGTTCTATCTAGGTGGGAAGGACGAGATTTATTCCGTGGGTCCGTCGCGAAATAAAAGTCAACCCAGGTAGCGCTCTACAACATTCGTCTATCCCGGGCCTTCATATTAGAGATGGGCAAAAATGTGTAATATGAGTACGAAGTAATCAACAGCTTGATTACTGAATTTATCGACAGTACTCAACTTATTTTTTCTCTGAGTACTCCGGTAATCAAGTACAGAATAGTTGAGTACAAGAGAAAATTTCTTCCACATTTGAGTACATTTTTTATGTAGTGATATTTTTAAATTTTAAGGGTGTTCAATACAAATTGGAAAGTGGGGTTCTTGTGAGGGGGGGGGGGCGATTTCAGTAATTTAACATTTCGGGATTTCATTGAAATTAGGGTGCATTCTTATGTTTTCGTATACGGAGATTTCAAAAATATTATAATTTTGTTATTTCAACGAGAGGGAGGGGGGGGCACTCGCTTTAAAAATAATTTAATATTTACGGATTTCATTGAAATTAGGGTGCATTATTTTGTTTCCGGATACGGAGATTTCAAAAATATTATAATTTTTTTTATTTCGACGAGAGGGTGGGGGGGGGGGGGCGCTCGCTTTACAAATAATTTAATATTTACGGATTTCATTGAAATTAGGGTGCATTATTATGTTTCCGTATACGGAGATTTCAAAAATATAATAATTTTTTTATTTCGACGAGAGGGTGGGGGGGGCACTCGCTTTAAAATTAATTTAATATTTACGGATTTCATTGAAATTAGGGTGCATTATTTTGTTTCCGGATACGGAGATTTCAAAAATATTATAATTTTTTTATTTCGACGAGAGGGTGGGAGGGGGGGCTCGCTTTACAAATAATTTAATATTTACGGATTTCATTGAAATTAGGGTGCATTATTATGTTTCCGGATACGGAGATTTCAAAATATTATAATTTTTTAATTTCGACGAGAGGGTGGGGGGGGGGGGGGGGCGCTATCTTTTAAAAATAACTTAACACTTACAGATTTCATTGAAATAAGGGTGCATTCTTATGTTTCCGGATACGGAGATTTCAAAAATATTATAATTTTTTATTTCGACTAGAGGGTAGGGGGGGGGGGGCGCTCACTTTACCAATAATTTAATATTTACGGATTTCATTGAAATTAGGGTGGCATTATTATGTTTCCGGATACGGAGATTTCATAAAATATTATAATTTTTTT
>CAJVQU020000050.1:0-22378 GCA_911387785.2 Aelia acuminata
GACATAAAGAGCGCATACTGGCAGATACCAATGGCTGCTGAAAGCAAGGAAAAGACAGCTTTTACTGTTCCCAACCGCGGCCTCTTCCATTTTTGTAGAATGCCTTTTGGACTGCATAATGCACCAGCGACATGGCAAAGACTGATTGACGATGTTTTGAGAGCAGATTTAGAACCAAATATCTTTGTTTACTTGGATGACATCATTGTGGTCTCATCAAACTTCGATTCCCACATAGAAACATTGGAGAAGGTCTTAGAAAGATTGAGCTCAGCCAACTTAACGGTGAATTGGGAGAAAAGTCAGTTTTGCAGAGAGGAACTAAAGTTTCTGGGATATGTGGTAAATGAGAACGGCCTACAAGTTGATCCGGGAAAGATTGAGGCGATATTAAACTACCCAGCACCTAAGAACGTAAAGCAAGTGAGACAGTTTATAGGGCTTTCTTCCTGGTATCGCCGCTTTGTCCCTAATTTCTCGACTCTAACTTCACCGCTATCGGATCTACTGAAGAAAAACAAGAGATGGAAATGGGGACAAGAACAAGAAGAAGCGTTCAGATTACTGAAGGAGAAGCTTGTCACAGCACCTGTGTTAGCATGTCCTGACTTCAGTAAGCGATTCTTCCTACAAACAGATGCCTCTAAAACAGGATTAGGGGCTATTCTTTACCAAGAATACCCAGAAGGAGATCGGGTCATAGCTTATGCGAGCCGAAGTTTGACCACAGCCGAGAGGAAATACAGTGTAACTGAGCAAGAGTGCCTAGCAGTTCTCTGGGCAATAGAGAAGTTTCGGCCTTATTTGGAAGGGATGGATTTTACAGTTATTACTGACCACATTGCCTTAAAATGGTTGAATAGTCTTCGCGACCCTCAAGGTCGACTGGCTAGGTGGGCACTAAAACTGCAGCAACACCAATTCACTATCGTACACCGTCCCGGCAAGCAAAAAGCTGCAGCCGATGCGTTGTCACGGACTTACGAATTCCCGATAGCCAGAATTGATATTGGAGAACCAATAGAGGACGCGTGGTATCAGCGGATGATTAAACAAGTAGAAGAGAATCCATCGAAATATGCGGATTGGAGAATTGTTAATCAAACTCTATGGAAACTTGTTAATAATAACCGGAAAATGGTAGGAGATAGCAACCAGTGGAAATTAGTAGTTCCTAAACAAAAACGTAGGGAAGCGATCTGGGAATGTCATGATAAAGAAATTGCAGGACATTTGGGATGTTTCAAAACCTTGCAGCGGGTAAAGGAGTACTACTATTGGCCTGGCATGGCAACCGATGTAACCAGGTACGTACGGAAATGTGAAGTGTGCTTGGCGAATAAGCCATTACAGACTAAGCCTGCGGGCCTAATGGGGAAACAGCGAGTAGTTACCCAACCTTGGCAAATGGTTTCGGCAGATATAATGGGGCCGTTTCCTATGTCTTCAAACCGGAAAAGGTTCATATTAGCGTTTACCGACTGCTTCACTAAATACAGCATCATAGTACCAATTTCAAAATCGACAGCCGAAGTGGTGGCCAAAACTTTAGAAAGAGAGGTCTTTCTTAAGTTCGGGGTTCCCCAAATTATTATATGTGATAACGGCCCTCAATTCAGGAGCAATATTTTAAAAAAGAAAGCCCGAGAATATGCTGTTAAATTGTGGTTCACCCCAGTCTATCATCCACAGGCTAATCCGATGGAGCGTCCAAATCGAGTGATAAAGACACTCCTAGCTTCCTATGTGAAAGACAATCATAAGCACTGGGATAAGGATCTACACAAGTTGGCTTTTGCTATGCAGACTGCGGTACATGAGGTTACCGGTTATTCGCCAGCTTATTTGAATTTTGGACGAGAGTTACCACGTTCAGGCGACGAGTACGAGCATTCCATTGCTTCAGATAATGTTCCGGAAATGGGAGATCGTAAGGCTTACGCACAGAAGTTCAACATGATGCCAGTAATATATGAAGAAGTGGTTGAGCGTCTACGGCAATCATACGAGAAAAGCAGGCACCATTATAATCTTCGGAGAAGGAACGTGGATCTACAAGCTGGAGATTTAGTGTGGAAGAAGACCCAAACCCTTTCGGATGCTTCAAAGAACTTTTCTAATAAATTGGCACCTCTATATGAGAAATGTAGAATCAGAGCAAAACAAGGAAATTTATTATACGTGCTAGAAGATCTACAGGGTCATCCCTTAGGAACTTGGCATGTCAAAGATCTAAAACCTCATCCGACCTAAGACTTAAGATTCAAGCATTAAAAAAAAAAAAAAAAAAATTTTTTTTGGTAGGGAGGGGGAGAGTTTGTAACGAAAAATAAATAAACAAAAAAAAATTTTTTTTTTATTTAATAAAACTCATTAAGTAATAATCGAAGAGGGCTTAATATATTTTTGTATATAATTAAAATATGTGTTGTTTTAAAAGCTTTGTATTAGTTTTTTTATTGATATAATATTTTTTTATTTAGCTATAAAAATAATTATGTTTTATTTTAAAAGAAGAGACGGGACCGAAGTAATTAATTGAAAAACAGCTGTTATTAAGGCATTTGTTTTTTTTAAGAAACAACGAAGGAAAATACAGCAGATGTTCGCTAGCGTTCGACGAGTGATGATAAAATGAGACTGTTTTAGTGATTAACGTAGTTGTGGTCTATATCGCTAAATATCAGAGAATTGAAGAATAGTGGCGTTCACGGAAGAGATTCCGGTGACGAGAATCGCCAAGCCGAGTGGCTACTGGCAACAAAGCTACGAGAAGACAGGCGAGTTAAGAGAACAGACTGGAGATATTTTTCTTTTAATTTCTTTGTTAAACCTTGCTTTTTTTTATTGTATAGTTATAAGTTTAAATTGTTTCTAGTTGTGTGAATAGAGTTAGATTTTGATCAGGCCTGACTACAGAAATTGTGAGTAAATTTTATTTTTAATATCGTAGTGTAAATATAGTGTTAATTAAAAGTTTTTTTTATTTGAGTTTAATTTGTTTTGTTCAATTTCTTTTTAACTTACCATTAAGTAGTTCATAAGTGTAAATTGCAAATTGTATTTTATGTACAGCCCTCTCCGAGATTTTAAGGTAATCTTCACTTATTAAATTTAAATTATTTTTTTTTTTATTCAGTTTGCTTTAGGTTTTCGCTATTTCCTTAAAATAAATAGCGTGGCGCCCCTTAATTTATTTCAATTTTTTTTTAATCACTAGTCATTTAAGAACCCGCCCGTCTCCACTGAGCTACCACCTTTTTGTTACGATTGTTTTATTTATTTATAACCAATTAATATTTTTTTAACGTAACACCATTTTTGAGAAAATCGAAAAAAACGTAAAAAGTTATTAAATAAAGTACCCCCTCCCTTTGAGCAATTTTGATGAAATATTTGCTGTCACATCGCGGGCATATACCTACAGTAAATACCCAATTTCAGATTCCCAAGGTTTATAGTTTTTGAGCTAGTCTGTTCACACACACACACACACACACACACACACACACACACACACACACACACACACACACACACACACACACACACACACACACACAGACCATTTCGCGGGACTTGGTTATTTCGACTCAGGGGGTCCCAAAACGTGTATTTCCGTTGAAAACCGGAAGTCGAAAATTTTCACGATCGCAATACTTCCACTTACTATATATTTCATATATAGGTAAGTGAAAGTAAAAATCTGGTGGGTGGGCGCAACACACAACTTTCACTTACCAACTTACTTAAATTAGAAATTGGTGTGTTTTGTTAATTGCCACTTCTCAAAGACACATTTTTCCACCTTCATTTTTTTTTCTTTTCGTTTGCTCTACAAAAAACACTAGTTTTTTATTATTAAATAAAAGCTTGTGGTAATTCGGCAAGTATAATACTCCAAGTCGTCTGATTTTATAATCCTCTATGTAGCTGTTGATTCTTCTTCATTTACCATGAAACAAATAATTTCCATTAAATTAACAGATTGGCTTTAATTATGAACAATGGTCTGTCATTAAAGGCGTACTCTGCATGAGTCGGCTCAACGTGTTTTATGAGTTGAATGAATATTTTTCTTTTTTTCTCCTCAATATGTTTACTTGATTTTTATCATATCTCATATTTAGCCAAATGTTATTTTTAGGCGAAACGAGGGACAGATAATTTCTCCATATAAACAAATACAAAGGTACTTTATAGGAAAAGAAAAAAGACCCCTTCCCCATTTACCCCCCTCAGAACAATTTAATAATAATAAAGACACACACACACACACGATCGCAATACTTCCACTTACTATATATTTCATATATAGTTAAGTGAAAGTAAAAAAAAAATAATAAAATGTTATCTTAAATGTCAAAGAAAACTAGGACGATTAGCATTATCGTTTTGCAGGGTTTTCCCCATTTAAATTGATATGAATGTGATTACAGCGAGCAGAACATAATTTAACGACATAAATTTAGTTGCTAATTTCATCATAACAAGCATTATATCTTTATATATGATTTCATGAGTGATCCTGTTGAATATTAACTTCCCCCGAGCTACCGAAAAACAACCATCCCCCTCCCAAAAAAAAGTCTATTAAAGGGGCATATCTCAAAAATAATACTAATGGAGGACAGTTGTATACATGCTATGAATATAACGGAAAACTGACGAACTTTTAAGTTGTATTTTTTATTGCATTAACTTACATAAATTAACACAGTGCATTTGAATTAACTGATAAATATTTACTACTAGCTAGGGTGCCCGGCTTCGCTCCGGTAATTGTGTGGTAGTTTTAATACCAGGAAAACTTTAAAATTAAAGGAAATATAGAACAAAATTAGCACCTTCTTGAAAATTCGGTTTTAACTTGGTAACAATATTCTGCAGACTTGAGATCTGCAGAGTCCGCCCAAATAAGGAACCCTGTATAATTTACAGGGGGTTGAAAATGGTAAATGAACAATTAATTTTGCTGCAACTTTGTCGAGTTATGCATCTTTTTGATGGTTTCTGTGATTCTGAATCCTATAAGCCCATTCCAAGTTGTCAGAAGATAATAAGTTATTAGATTATTGTTGAAAAATCTGGTATTTCAGTTAAATAAATTATATTTCGAGTAAAACTTAAGCACTGACTAGTATGATGGTCCTATTTGATCCAGAAGTATAGAAACTACCGAAGATTCATAGAAACTTAGATTAGAACTAGAAGACCTTTCTTCCATTTCAACCTCCCTTAAGATATCCCCCGTAATTTGAACGGTTTCTGCATATCTCGAATCTTACTACTATTACAAAGTGAAAACCAAAATTTCTTGAAGGCACAATTTATTCATCATATTTCTTTTTATCTTGAACTATGAGGAATGATAAAATCTTAAATGCTGTTATTGGAGTTAGTCGTTTTGTCAACTGGAATGCTCAACATACGTAGTAACCTAACCAACTTCTTTTTCATAAATACAATAAGAACACTTCAAACTTTTTATTTTCGATTTATATTTAGTCAATTCATCTCTTTTTTTATGTCTAATTTTATTCGCTCACTGTACTACTAAGAAATGTTCACTCATATTGCATTAAATTTACTTAAGTATATTTATATATAGATTAAATGTAATGTGCTGCTCATATATTAGCCTTCTTATGTAAAAATTAATTTGTTAAGGAATTCAGTCGGTTTTCTAATAGATTGCAGAGATGTAAAATCATTATTTTATTTTGAAAGAAAAGGAGAAACTAATTATTTTTGCTTAATTTTTTAGTAATTTAAAAAGAACAGCTGAAAAAATATAGAACGATTACATACTGAATGAATGGACAATAAACATTGAGTGAAACGCACCCTAGCGCTTCCTGGTAGCCTGGAGCTCGAACTAAATTTTTCATTCTTAAACTCGTATCTCAATCTCAGAGAGGCTAATTAAATGGTGCGAGAGGTTTAAAATTCGAGTCCTTTTCTCTTCAATTTTACACTCTTAAGAGAAAAACGGAAACCTTCTTCTCCGTAAGGGGTCATGTGGCTAAACGAAGACATAACTTCCTTAATCCTACGTGGAGTCGTTTTTGAGTCTTTTCGGCACGCACATTGTACACTTTGCTTAATAATATATATTGATTGATTTATCACCGATGTGGGAAAAGTTCATTTAGCTGTCTCACTGAGTAACGAAAAAATAAATAAATAATAATAGGTCAAAGTTGTGAAAATTGCTCTTCTCAACAAATACAAAAATGTTGTTGCTTACCTCCAGAGTTTCGTTATGTTGTTTTTTCTGCCGACACATCCTCCCCACCTCCTCCCCTCCCCACCCGAAATTCTTTACTGGGACCAATGCTGATTTACACGGTGTCCCCGAACCAAACGGCCAAACTTCAGGGATCGATAGAGGACTGAAAAACTAAGAAAAAAGTCCTCGGGTATATGCCTCGTTTTTGAGAAGATCACAAAAAACTAAAAATAGTTGTAGAAAAACTGTATTTTAATTTTTTTTTCAATAATGTATTTAAATTACAAAAATATACTGGCTTTTTGAATAAGCTTAATGTCTTAATATACTAGGAGTAAATTTAGAAAAGATAAATATTCCCACGCTTTTGTTATCAATTAAACATCTAAGTTAAGTGTTTAAACTTAAAAAGAAAGGATTAAAATGTTAGCCATTTACTGTAACGTTAAATCGATAAATAAATAAAAAAAACACACACACAAAACACATCATATGATTTCAAATCCCAGACCGTTTGTTAGAACAAAATAAGCGGTTGGAACGAACTGTTTGGAACTAGATCTTTCCGGCCAGACTGTCCGCCATGTTCTGGAACATTTACGATTATATATAAAGAGCTAGAGACTGAGCAAGTTGGTCTGAGATAAGTCTGTGAAGCTGAAGTCATATGATTGGTGTGCTATAACGTTATCATTTTTGTAACCTGCTCAAATATTTAATTTTAATTGATAACTGTATATTTTTGTTGAATAAATATTTCTTAACCCACATAAGTGTTACAATACTATCATTTTAATCTTTTTTGGGGGGAATCCAGCCTCGCGTTCTCACATAGTAGTGTTGCTAGTATTGTTCAGTGAAGTCAACAAATATGGCTAGATTTACTAACGCTGAATAAGCGGACATAGTCAACGTCTACGGATTCTGCGATGGCAATGCACGTCAGGCAGTTCGGGAATATCGCAGACGGTTTCCTGACTGAGAAACCCCAAGGAGAGTTGTTTTTACCAGCACTTTCAGAAGGCTTCGAGAGACTGGGTCCTTTTCATGTAATCGTGGAGGAAACCGTGTGCAGGCTCCGATGGAAGCCGACCTGAGGCGGAGGGAGAGGATACTGCGGCACTTCAATACCAACTGGTACAAGCGCCCGGAGAGCTGCTTCAGTTCTCGGCATGCTAAAGGTAACCATTAAGGGCTGACCGCAGGCATGCTTGCCACGTACAAAAGGTACAAAATTTAATACCCGCTGATTAATGTAATACCGCTGTATGGATTAATTAAACTACATGAACAAGATAAAAATATGAGACCTATAATAAGTAATATTGAAGCTTTAGAAGTAATACAAACGTTTTAGCTAAATATTTGAATGATTCTTTGAATGATCTTAATAGAAAAAACCGTTATGATATAAAAAAAATTCATTATGTTTAAAAAAATTACTTAACGTCATAAAAATAACTGATATTATTATTATAATTCTGTCACTACGGTCCTGCAAGAACCAAACCAACTTAGCCGACCAATCTCTGCGATCCTGTGCTACTCTTCTCCAGTTTGGTGCACCCTTCAGTTTCAGGTCCTCCTCGACATCATCCAGCCATCTGATTCGAGGGCGCCCTCTGCTTCGTTTACTCTTAGAGTAGGGGAGAGCGGGGTTGGTTGGCAACAGTTTTCACTTTTTTGATTGTTGAGTCATTCCTGTTAATATGGATGATACCTCTGTAAACTCGAAGTATTAGAGTACTGCAAGCATTTTTTCCACCACATAATATTTAATACTAAGATCATAGAAAATTGAAGAATTCGTCAATCCAGAGTATGCCAATTAACCCCCAAAGTGGGGCAGGTTGGCCTAGAAGGTGGGGTTGTTTAGCCATCTCATTCAAGTACTTTCTGACACATATTATTGTTATTAAAAGCTGCACTATAATGGTATAATAATTTTGAATCGGTTTTTAACAGCTTTTTAATGGAAAATAGAATGACTATAGAAGAAGACAGAAGTTTAGACTGTTGTCATTTTTTGCATAAGAAATATTGCTCTCATCTTCCTCGCTGGAACTAAAGACAATTGGTAGTTTCATCTTTGATTATGTTTACCTTGCTTTTGTGAATTGCTAATGCGCCAAAAAAAAAGTTGAAGAGAGGCAACTAACCCCACAGGAGAGATCATATGAAAGATGGCTGCCAGGACAGGGGAGAACAATCAAACAAGAAACTGGTTAATCGAAAGGTTAGGTTTTTCAAAGGAGTTTGGGGCTATGTGAACAGAATCGGAGTCAAATATTTTACCATGCCTTTAAACCAAATTTACTGAAAATATAAAAATTTACTTAAATGTCGTAAAATCAATCAATGAAGCACACTCTTCGCTGTACTGTTAGCATCGGATTGAAAACTCAGGACAAGACTCCCGAGGTCGAGCGGGTGACATGATACAATGGTGGGGTCTTCACAACAGGTGTGACGGAAACTATAAGCCGATGGCCAACATACCCCCTATGCCAACCAACCCGCTCTCCCCTATTCTTCTTACCGTCCTGTGCTCCGGCATTCTTTCCAAATGTCCCAGCCATCTCAGTCTGGCTTTCTTTATTAACGCCACCATTCTCCATGTACCATTTTCGGACACTCCCCCCCAGATTCTTCTTAATATTTTTCTTTTCCATGCATTGACCATAATTTCTGATTTTTTGATCAGGGGCCATGTCTCGCACCCATACAAAACTACCTGTCTCAATATGGTTTTGTACAGATGAATTTTTATCCTTTTAGAGAATGATTTTAACTGATAATAATACAAAAATAGTTAGCCTAGATGGAGAATCATTCTTCTATTGCACATTTCAATTTTCAAGTCAACTCCTAAGTTCAGATTGGCCCTTTCTGGGAAAATGACCCACATACATGTGAGCTTACGTCATAAAATTACGATGATTTCGTAGAACACTGTCATGTTACATCTTTGAAATAAATAACTAAACTGAGGTTTTTTTTTGGAGAAGCAAACAAACTTAGAGAATGTTCTAAAGGGATTATTAAGTATTAGTGAATAATAAATAGCATTAAAATATTTAGAGACTTTTGAAATCTGGAATTTGAAAAAAAATGGTAATATTTTTTTTTTTTTAATAGAGCCTATTATCTCGATAAGAGTGTGTAATGGGAAAATTGAAAAGATAAGTAATGAATTTTTTTTTTTTTTTTAATTTTTACTAAGGCGATAACAGTTGACCCTCCCGAAGGCGATACGAAGCCTATATATGCACTCCATTCTCTTCCGTCCCTGCATCTGTGTATTAAGCCAGTCAGTCACGTCTATAGCAATGTTATTGCTAACGTTACTGTGATAATTCGGTGTGGCTTTAAGCGTGAGTAATGCATATCTATTTGTGTTTTTTTTTATGGATTTTAAAATATATCTTGTATGTTTGTACTCTTGGATGGTTAAGCAGAAATTTATTTTATTTCTGGCTTGGACTAGGAAAAAAACGCGTTTTTCCCATGGTTTTAGTAAAAGAGAGGTTAAACAAAATCATTGTGCACCTATTAGCACCACAATAAATAGAAATTGCGAATTCTAATAATAAAAAATGTACATCATTGTTGTATAAAGTTATAAATTTACTTAATCTCTATATATATAAGAGGCTTTGTCCTGGCTGACAGAATCAACGCAGAGCAAAAACTACTAATGATAGAAACTTGAAGTTCGGAATTTAGATTTTAAACGCGATGTAGGTAACCACTAAGAAAGGAATTTCAAAAATGTAACCCCTAAGGGGCTTAAATGGCGAAATTGTCGTTTAACTCTAACGGAAATCTATTGTTGAGATTTTAAACCATATGTTTTTTATTTAAATATCGATTTAACGTTACAATAGTATTAAAATAGACATTCACATAAAATATGGCTACTGATTATTTAAATATTAGTGATAATCAAATTATGCACACTGTGATTCCCATGATTGGGGATGGTGCGTGTTTATTTCGACCTCTATCATATATTATCGAGAATTCTCATGAAAAATGTTGTCCTTTTCGCAAATTGTAGTACTATATGTCATCCAAATTGGGACAAATTTTCTGCGTTTATTCAAAATGATTACGGTAACAATTATTCTGATTTCAGTAGTATTACATTCATATGTCTCAGCATTCAACCCATGCCGGATTTGTGGAACTAACGGCAGCTGGGGAATTGTTTCCTTACGTTTTTGAAGTGTATCGCAATGATGAGCTTTATGCGGTATTTGGCAATTATTCTAATCACACGAAAAGACTACGTTTCACTGGTACGCTATGTAATGGCCATTTTGACGTGTGTGAAGCACTACTACTGCAACTTTCTTCTTTTGGAGAAGAAGCAAGTTAAAAGCCGACATGTCAGGTACAGCACTGCAACACGGAAAGACCAATTAAAATCAGCTAAAAAAAGTTCGGAATTTAGATTTTAAACGCGATGTAGGTAACCACTAAGAAAGGAATTTCAAAAATGTGACCCCTAAGGGATTTAAATGGCGAAATTGTCGTTTAACTCTAACGGACACCTATTTTTGGGCTTCGAGAAAAAATATCTAATTTGGACTCATTTTAAAGATCTTGATACAAGTTTAACTCGAAAGCTCTAAATGAAATGAAGCTTTCATGAGGAGTAAGCAATTTTTTGTTTCGGCTGTTTTAGTGAACTCTCCATTGCGCGCCTCCTTCTCTTCTACCGAGACGGCAGCTTTCCCCTCCAACATTCCACCTCCCGGAAGCTCCGATTCTACTAAATCTCCTTAACATCAGTGAACATATTATATTGAATCAATACCAAGAATGATCACAGAAGTGATTTTAAAGGCTCGCGGGCGAAGCCGCGATGGGGAATGCTAGTTATCTCATATATGAAATTAAATTTTTATGTTTTGATAAGCGTGGGTTGAGGTTGCTCGCTTTTCAGGTAGAACCTCAACAAATAGACGATATCTCAATTCCCCATGTGTTATATTCTGAATTTAATTAATATGTATTACGGATTGGCGAAATAGGATTTGCTAACAAATCTTGGTGCCAAAAAAAAAAAAAAAAAAAAAAATGTATTACGGCATTTTACATACATTTTAGCTGTCTATTGTGTTTGTACAAAACCCTATTTCAATTACATTCTTTATTAGTTCCTTTTACTTTTCTGTTATTTATAATCTCGCCTCTGCTGAAATAATCCAATAAGTGCTAAATGAATGGATCATTAATACTTACTACAGTCAAATGTGAGATGTAAAAAATAAGAACTTTAGTCCTTCTAAATTCTTTATCAAACAATTTCAAATTTGGCGTAAGTTCTAATTTAAAACCCGTTGATTAGCCCGTTTTAGATTAGCTGAAACGTTATCTTTATCATTTAATTTTGATTTGATTGTATTAAAAAGAATAGGATATAATAATTAATTCAACACATTATAATTACTGAGCCATAGCAACGCGTGGCGGTGACTGCTTGTATCTTTATACTGGGTAAATTGGGTAATACTGCATGTTAAACGGGGTAGAATGGCGCAGAAACGAGTTTCCTATCTCAATCTGTTGAGGAGATAGAATTTGTTTTGTTTTTATTTTTAAAATCTTACTTTTTCCTGAAAAATGGCTGTTTTCTCTACTTTGGTTTAGCGTAGAAACAAAAACAATGATATTTTCTTAATCAGCATTACATTTTCTAAAAGATGAAATGGGTCTGGTTACTTTTAAACCCACTTTTAGTGGCACTTTTTACGCGCTAAACACAAAAAATTTATTAAAACTTCAATTTTTAATAGTCTTTGAAAATTCCTCACTCCCCACTGGAGCACCCTAGAAGCCGTCAAATTTCCTAAAAACTGCGGAATTCAGTTAGCTTTTTAGTATTGTGACCCATGATACAATTGCACTTCACCTTTTGAGTCTAAAAGAAGTTTTTATGATAAAAAACACGATAGAGAATGTCACTGCTGGGGCAATGAGGAAGCGCGCTAGAGCCTGCATCCAAAGTAATGGATGCCCAACTTCCCATGAGTTAGAGTTAGTCTTACTATTTAAGACTAGAAAGAACAATGTATGAATTCTAAATAATATAAAAAGGGTAATAATATTCTAAAATAAAAAAATAAAAAACTGCTTAGTTTAAATTTTAAAAATACTTCCTTTAAAATAAAATAATTTTTTTTCTTCTCTTCTACTAAAATTTGAAAAGTCCTACATAAAAAAAGTTTTTTAGAATATTTATTTATTTATTTACATATGTTAGCTTGAGACATTTTTATTAAATTTGCCATCTACTTGCGTAATAAGCAAATATGCTGACATGAGTAATAATATGAAAGAATGAAAAACACTAAACACAAAAAACAAACACAAAACACAAAACAAACACAAAACAAACACAAAACAAACACACACAAAAGAAAGAAATTAACAAACAAATGAAATACAAGAATAAATCAAATCGAATAAGTTGACTGTAAGATATCTGTTTAATGCAGGAAATCTCTTGGCCAACGCCTCAACAATCTTCTTGGCGGATTATAAGGGTTTGTGGGAGTGTGTAGAGCTTGTGTTAGTGGGTTGGAATTTAGAGTAAGTCTGTCATGAAAGTTACGGTAGCGCTCTATGGCTGTTTCTTTGACGTAAGGAATGTCAAGGTCAGTGTGTAAGGTCTCATTAGTGACCTTATACTTATAAGTCTTAATACTTATACTTATAATATAATATAATATATTATATTATAATATATATATATATATATATATATATATATATTATATATATATATTATATTATATATATTATATATATATATAATATTTATTTATTATATATATATTTAATATTTATTTTATATATATATAAACTTAATCCTACAAGAGTTAGATTTGTACAAAAGTAATTAAGATAAATGATAATTCAAAACTATAGTAAAAAAAAAAAAGAGAACTTAGCAAGAATAAAACACTGTATAAACTTAATCCTACAAAAGGTGTAGTACGGCGGCGGCACTACTGGAAAGTAAAAGAGCCGACACTTCAAAGAAACGGCACCGATACGATGTTCACTCCTCAAAGGCTCAAGCCAGACTGATATATATATAATATATATTATATATATTATATATATTATATATATATCAGTCTGGCTTGAGCCTTTGAGGAGTGAACATCGTATCGGTGCCGTTTCTTTGAAGTGTCGGCTCTTTTACTTTCCAGTAGTGCCGCCGCCGTACTACACCTTTTGTAGGATTAAGTTTATACAGTGTTTTATTCTTGCTAAGTTCTCTTTTTTTTTTTTACTATAGTTTTGAATTATCATTTATCTTAATTACTTTTGTACAAATCTAACTCTTGTAGGATTAAGTTTATAGTGTTTTTGTTACGTGTTTCATTCTTGTTAAGCTCTATGTCTTTACTATAGTTTTGGATTATCGTTTATTATATTTACTTTTGTACAAATCTAACTTTAACCAATTTTAATCTATATATACAGTATTTTATTTATTGTTTATTCATTTATTGTGTATTTATTTGTAAAGTGTTTTTGTTTCGTGTTTCATTCTTGGTAAGTTCTTTGTTTTTACTATAGTTTTGGACTATCGTTTATTTTAATTACTTTTGTACAAATCTATCTTTAACTAAGTTTAATCTATATATACAGTATTTTATTTATTGTTTATTCATTTATTGTGTATTTATTAGTAAAGTGTTTTTGTTTCGTGTTTCATTCTTGTTAAGTTCTTTGTTTTTACTATAGTTTTGGACTATCGTTTATTTTAATTACTTTTGTACAAATCTATCTTTAACTAATTGTAAGTTTAATCTATTTATAAAGTGTTTTATTTATTGTTTATTTATTTATTGTGTATTTATTTATACAGTGTTTTTGTTACGTGTTTCATTCTTGTAAAGTTCTTTGTTTTTTTTATGTCTTGTTTTATCGTTTATTTTAATTACTTATTTACAAATCTAAATTGACTCTGACTCTGAAAAAAAATAAAAAAAAAAAAAAAAAATCTAAATTTATTTCAAAATGGCTAGCTCAGATAACCAGCTTGCAACAGCTTTAACAGGGAGCACAGACAAACCACTCGCAGCAGCTTTAAAAACTTTAACGGATGTAGCCGATTTTCCGACCCTTAGAAAGGACCTTAAGACTAACCTTTTAAAAGCGATTGACGAAATCCAACAATATGTACACTTCACATCATCGCAACAAAATCTACCTCCTTCAAATGCAGATGTTAGACCTAACCCAATGCCATCATACTCTCAGGTAACGAAACCAACCCGTAAGCTTCCCTCGTTTAACCTGATAGTTAAAAGCAAATCGAAAAAAGCCCCGGAAGAATTGAAAAAAGAATTCAAAAGCGTCGTGAAACCAAAAGATTTACATATCGGCATCAATAAAATAGTGGCCAGAAAAGACTGCATTTTGGTTGAAACCAACACTGAAAGGGAAAGAGATATAATCCAACAAAAATTAGAGAGCGATGAGAATATATCAGTTCAGCGCACCTACAGGAGAAAGCCAAGATTAATAATAAAAGATATCGACGAGGAAATCACACAGGAAAACTTGATAGAACACCTGGTGAAACAAAACGAAGCACTGGATATAGATCCAACCGCTATTAGGCCGGTAATCTTTTTAAAGAACCGGCACAACGACAGGACTCACGCCGTAATCGAAACAGACGCCGATAATAGGAGAAAACTGTTGTACAACAAGGTAGGACTAGGCCACAAGAAGCACTGGGCCGAAGACTACTTCAGGATTCGCAGGTGCACCAAGTGCTGCAAGTACCATCACTCCAAGGAGCGCTGCCAAGGAGCGATCACCTGTCCGAACTGTAGCGGCAACCACGAGCTGAAGGACTGCAACCAACCTAATCGTAAGTGCCCCAACTGTACAACTTTTAACCGACATGTGCGACAAGACAAAAACAAAATAGACGTATGCCATTCAGCATTAGACCGAAAATGTCCCTCATACATTAGAGAAATTAACAAACTAGCACAAAACACAGACTACTAATTTTACTACGACATGGACGGTTTTCTTAAGATAATTCAATTAAACACACATCACTGCAAAACATCGGCTGCATACTTAAATCACTTTATACAAAGCGAAAACATAGACATTACCTTCGTACAAGAACCTTACACTAGGCACAACAAATTATCAGGTTACTCTCACAGCCTACAAATATACCAAGCAAAAGACATCAAACCAAGAGCCGCCATCATACTTAACAACAAATACATCGACGCGATCTTACTAACCCAACACACTGACCCAGACTTCTGTACTATCGAAATTACAATCAACTCATCCAAATTCATTATGATAAGTTCATATTTTGACGAAAAAACAGACATTAACAAAGACTTACAAAAAATCGATTCAATAATGAAACAATACGATAATTATAAAATAATTTTATGTTTTGATTCTAACTGTCGATCACTTTTTTGGCATGACAACAAAACCACCCCAAGAGGACGATCTTTAGAAACATATATTTTATCAAGTAATTTAATATTAATCAATTCACCATCAACAATGACTACTTTTGAGGGAGCAAGAGGGAAAAGCAATATAGACTTAACCGTATGCTCACATCATGCACTAAGATTTATGCGAAACTGGAAAATCCTGGACGACTGCAACTTTTCAGATCACAATACTATTTACTTCGAAATAGCTATAACCGCGAAATACAATAAAACGAAGCACAAATACAATAAAAGTTACTACATTACCAAATCAGGCAACTGGACTAAATTCGAAGACAATCTAAATACTCAATTTAAAAAGCATTTTGAAATTAACGAAACATACACAACCGCTCAGATTGAAAACAAAATCATGGAAACTTTTGAAAAACACAATATTAACACGACTACTGACCGTTTCAACAAAGCAGTAATCAAGACATGCAATTTAACATTTAAAATGACAAAGACGAACGTTAACAGAGGTAAACAGCACCGGACCGTACCTTGGTGGAACCATGAATTAACTCACTTGAGGAAAACAACTAACAAACTTAGAAAGTTATACCAAAAGACTAAAACAGACTCCCTGTTAAGAGAACAACGAAAACAAGATTACTTGACCAGCCGACACAAATACCAAGCCCTCATAAAGAAATCAAAGACTACATCTTGGGAAAAATTCTGTACAGGAGAAACAAATCCATGGAGTTGGTCATACAAACATGCATCAAATACCATCAAGAACCAAGATGTCCTAAGAACCATACAGACGGGAGAAAACAATCACACACCCGATTTCAAGCAAACTTTAGAACACGTGCTAAACACCTTAGTCAAACAGGACGATCCCTCAAATGAAACAGTAGAACAATCATACTTGAGAACAAGATGCATAACCCCACCTAATACGGACAATGACAGACCTCTGGAAAAAACAGAAATTATGTATATAATCAACACTTTGAATAAAAATAAAACACCAGGACACGACAAAATCAATACCGACATTTTGCAACACATGGCAGAGATCTATCCTAATTTAATTACATTCATGTATCAACTAATATGGCAGCAAACAACTATACCGAAATCATGGAAAAAAGGATTACTACACTTAATACCAAAACGTGACTCTAACAAACTGCGACCAATTACAATCCTACCGACAATGAGTAAGGTTATCGACAAGTTGATCAACAACAGACTAACACACTACCTAACAACTAAACAAATATTACACCCGAATCAGTTCGGTTTCAGACCACAAAAAAGTACAACAGAAGCACTATACCACGCAAAACTGTTTATTGAAAATGCACTGGAAACAAAGACAAATTGTATTATGGTTAAATTAGATATTATTGGAGCCTTTGACCACGCCTGGAAGCCAATTATTCTTGACAATTTGAAAAAATATAACTGCCCAAAAAATATATACTTATTAGTCTCCAACTTCCTCCAAGAAAGAACGGTAGAAATCAGAACCAACCACCATACATTACAGAAAGCCCAAACAACCGGACTACCACAAGGCTCATGCCTCTCTCCTACATTATGGAATATACTACTGAACACTATATTCGACTTAAACTTACCAAACGGAGCACAAATCATTGCATACGCCGATGACATTCTCTTGTTAGTCTCAGACAAACTTCTACCAAAATTACAACTTTTGACTAATCAATCTCTTATTGAATTGGAAAAATGGGCTAGAACAAACAAATTAGAATTCAATGCTGACAAAACAAAATACATGATATTTACTAGAAAGCAGAGAATACCGAACTTGAATATCCGACTATACTCCAAAACGCTAGAACATACCGAAACAATGCATTACCTAGGACTGATTTTCGACAAGAGACTGAATTGGAAAAAACATACAGACATGACTGTGAATAGATCCCTTAAGATAATAAATGGTCTCTCAATCGCGGCTAAACTCACTTGGGGACTAGGGACCAAGGTAATGAAAGTAATATACGAAGGTGCGATAGTACCAAAGTTACTATACGCCATACCTGTGTGGGAATCAGGCGCAAAGAAAAAAGAAAACCTCGCCAAACTGCAAAGAGTACAGAGACTAATGGCAATCAGAATTAGTAAAGCTTATCGCACCCTATCTTACGACGCTTCTTGTGTCATAGCAGGGATAGTACCAATACACTACAAAATTACAGAACTGACCGAGATATACAGAATTAAAAAACACACAGCTGGATACAAAGACATAGAATATGACAGAATCGAACAAGAACAACCCATAGAACAATGGCTACACCCTTCATCACAAGCCACAATAACAGAGTACATTGGAAGTGTAGAAAATAACAATTTCCTCACAACTAATATTTATACAGACGGAAGCAAAAACGAAGAAAATACTGGATGCGCATTCACCTGCAAGCATAACCACACCTACTATGAGGAGCAATTCAGACTAGGGCCACTGTGCTCCAATAATCAGGCAGAAAAATTAGCTGTGATCAAGGCTACAGACTGGATACTAAGACAAATAGACCACTCCGACATGACGTTTAACTTATACACAGACAGTAAAATATTACTCGACTCCTTGAAAAACCCAAAAATCCACGATGTACTGACCGAACGAATTAGACAAAACCTCATCAAAATTAACGAAAGAGACATTAAAATAACATTGCAATGGGTGAAAGGTCACAGCGGGGTCAGCGGCAACGAGAGAGCAGACTCCTTGGCAAAGACTGCTTCGAATGACCAGGACTTACCAATCGACTACAACCTAGTGCCTCTCACTTTTGTTAAGAAATGGATCAAATCAGACTTAATTTCAGACTGGGACAGACACTGGCAACACTCGACAAAAGGGCGACCCCTACACAAATTTGTTCCCCACATCACGCTTCAAAATTACAACAAAACAAAAAGCCTTCACTACAAACTCACGCAATTTATTACTGAACACGGACCATCTAAACACTACTTTAAAAGATTCCACCTGACAAACTCAGACTCATGCAACTGCGACGGACAAACCCCACAAACATTTAATCATATACTCTACGACTGCACTATATACGAACAAGCAAGACATCAGTTGATCAAAAGCTGCCTGCTAAAAGAACAGACGTGGCCTGTGCCAGAGGACAAAATACTCAAAAAATACAAAAAGGAACTAATGACCCTCATATTCAGAACCGACTTACAAACGAACCACGTACAATATAACCCATACCAATAAAACCGAATAGTGGATTAACACCCATTATGTCCAACTTTTACTCATTGCATCTTGCTTGTAAATATAATTTATTATTGTAATTATAACGTTCACTGTAAATATTACACACTTTAATTAACTATATTTTATTATTATATATTAATTAATAAACTAAATATCTATAAATTACTTTATTTTATGTTTTTATATATTATTTACACTTTTAATTTTACAATATAATTTTATTTATTTCTATGTATTCCACTTTAAGAATTTATTTATTTATTTATTTATTATTGACTCTACCCAGTAGGGTCATTGGCAAACTTTAAGAATTATTTAGGATATATTTGTATTAGGATATGTTAATTATTATTAATTTATTAAGCTGTTATTATTTAGTTAGGTAATTTTGTTCTTCTTTTTGTACTTTATTTTGTTCCTATTTTTATTTTTATTTATGTATCTTTTCATGGTAAACATTTAATTTACTGCTATTAAATTTTACATTGTTCAGAGAAAATTTGAACTGTACATTGTATGCGTATAATATGTAGTTTTACATGGAGTACGCACAATTATTCAATAAACTCCTCTTGCATAGGGCGTACTATGCAAGAGAAAAAAAAAAAAAAAAAAAAAAAAAAAAAAAAAAAAATATAATATAATATAATATATATATATAATATATATTATATATATATAATATATATATATAAATATATATATATAATAATATATATATATAATATTTTTTTTTTTTTTTTTTTTTTTTTTTTTTTTTTCTCTTGCATAGTACGCCCTATGCAAGAGGAGTTTATTGAATAATTGTGCGTACTCCATGTAAAACTACATATTATACGCATACAATGTACAGTTCAAATTTTCTCTGAACAATGTAAAATTTAATAGCAGTAAATTAAATGTTTACCATGAAAAGATACATAAATAAAAATAAAAATAGGAACAAAATAAAGTACAAAAAGAAGAACAAAATTACCTAACTAAATAATAACAGCTTAATAAATTAATAATAATTAACATATCCTAATACAAATATATCCTAAATAATTCTTAAAGTTTGCCAATGACCCTACTGGGTAGAGTCAATAATAAATAAATAAATAAATAAATTCTTAAAGTGGAATACATAGAAATAAATAAAATTATATTGTAAAATTAAAAGTGTAAATAATATATAAAAACATAAAATAAAGTAATTTATAGATATTTAGTTTATTAATTAATATATAATAATAAAATATAGTTAATTAAAGTGTGTAATATTTACAGTGAACGTTATAATTACAATAATAAATTATATTTACAAGCAAGATGCAATGAGTAAAAGTTGGACATAATGGGTGTTAATCCACTATTCGGTTTTATTGGTATGGGTTATATTGTACGTGGTTCGTTTGTAAGTCGGTTCTGAATATGAGGGTCATTAGTTCCTTTTTGTATTTTTTGAGTATTTTGTCCTCTGGCACAGGCCACGTCTGTTCTTTTAGCAGGCAGCTTTTGATCAACTGATGTCTTGCTTGTTCGTATATAGTGCAGTCGTAGAGTATATGATTAAATGTTTGTGGGGTTTGTCCGTCGCAGTTGCATGAGTCTGAGTTTGTCAGGTGGAATCTTTTAAAGTAGTGTTTAGATGGTCCGTGTTCAGTAATAAATTGCGTGAGTTTGTAGTGAAGGCTTTTTGTTTTGTTGTAATTTTGAAGCGTGATGTGGGGAACAAATTTGTGTAGGGGTCGCCCTTTTGTCGAGTGTTGCCAGTGTCTGTCCCAGTCTGAAATTAAGTCTGATTTGATCCATTTCTTAACAAAAGTGAGAGGCACTAGGTTGTAGTCGATTGGTAAGTCCTGGTCATTCGAAGCAGTCTTTGCCAAGGAGTCTGCTCTCTCGTTGCCGCTGACCCCGCTGTGACCTTTCACCCATTGCAATGTTATTTTAATGTCTCTTTCGTTAATTTTGATGAGGTTTTGTCTAATTCGTTCGGTCAGTACATCGTGGATTTTTGGGTTTTTCAAGGAGTCGAGTAATATTTTACTGTCTGTGTATAAGTTAAACGTCATGTCGGAGTGGTCTATTTGTCTTAGTATCCAGTCTGTAGCCTTGATCACAGCTAATTTTTCTGCCTGATTATTGGAGCACAGTGGCCCTAGTCTGAATTGCTCCTCATAGTAGGTGTGGTTATGCTTGCAGGTGAATGCGCATCCAGTATTTTCTTCGTTTTTGCTTCCGTCTGTATAAATATTAGTTGTGAGGAAATTGTTATTTTCTACACTTCCAATGTACTCTGTTATTGTGGCTTGTGATGAAGGGTGTAGCCATTGTTCTATGGGTTGTTCTTGTTCGATTCTGTCATATTCTATGTCTTTGTATCCAGCTGTGTGTTTTTTAATTCTGTATATCTCGGTCAGTTCTGTAATTTTGTAGTGTATTGGTACTATCCCTGCTATGACACAAGAAGCGTCGTAAGATAGGGTGCGATAAGCTTTACTAATTCTGATTGCCATTAGTCTCTGTACTCTTTGCAGTTTGGCGAGGTTTTCTTTTTTCTTTGCGCCTGATTCCCACACAGGTATGGCGTATAGTAACTTTGGTACTATCGCACCTTCGTATATTACTTTCATTACCTTGGTCCCTAGTCCCCAAGTGAGTTTAGCCGCGATTGAGAGACCATTTATTATCTTAAGGGATCTATTCACAGTCATGTCTGTATGTTTTTTCCAATTCAGTCTCTTGTCGAAAATCAGTCCTAGGTAATGCATTGTTTCGGTATGTTCTAGCGTTTTGGAGTATAGTCGGATATTCAAGTTCGGTATTCTCTGCTTTCTAGTAAATATCATGTATTTTGTTTTGTCAGCATTGAATTCTAATTTGTTTGTTCTAGCCCATTTTTCCAATTCAATAAGAGATTGATTAGTCAAAAGTTGTAATTTTGGTAGAAGTTTGTCTGAGACTAACAAGAGAATGTCATCGGCGTATGCAATGATTTGTGCTCCGTTTGGTAAGTTTAAGTCGAATATAGTGTTCAGTAGTATATTCCATAATGTAGGAGAGAGGCATGAGCCTTGTGGTAGTCCGGTTGTTTGGGCTTTCTGTAATGTATGGTGGTTGGTTCTGATTTCTACCGTTCTTTCTTGGAGGAAGTTGGAGACTAATAAGTATATATTTTTTGGGCAGTTATATTTTTTCAAATTGTCAAGAATAATTGGCTTCCAGGCGTGGTCAAAGGCTCCAATAATATCTAATTTAACCATAATACAATTTGTCTTTGTTTCCAGTGCATTTTCAATAAACAGTTTTGCGTGGTATAGTGCTTCTGTTGTACTTTTTTGTGGTCTGAAACCGAACTGATTCGGGTGTAATATTTGTTTAGTTGTTAGGTAGTGTGTTAGTCTGTTGTTGATCAACTTG
>CAJVQU020000051.1:0-22215 GCA_911387785.2 Aelia acuminata
ATTTATGTGGAGTCTGACCCCTTAATCCACGTCCGGGCCCTTAGCCGCACTTCTGTGTCGTCATTCAGAACGAACGGATGTCGTTCGTAGTCATAGGCCCTTTACTAGTCATTTTTATGTACTTAAGTAAATTAATGTGCTTCAACTACGAATTCGTAATATATGCTCCTGTTTCGTCATTCAGAACGAACGGATGTCGTTCGTAGTCATAGGCCCTTTACTAGTCATTTTTATGTACTTAAGTAAATTAATGTGCTTCAACTACGAATTCGTAATATATGCGTGTGTCGTCATTTTCATGTACGCTGCGTTTTTATATAATCTCTTGAAGGGGATCGTCTTTTTCTTCACCTCCAGCTTGAGACTAGCTGCCTATCGCCAGGATCAGGGCTCTATGTGGTTCGTCCTATTGTATCCCTTTTCCCTTTACCCCTTTTCCCTTCTGCCACGTAGCTCTGATTTCAGGTTATGCCATGCGGTCCAGCAGTTCGAGGTAAGCGATTTTACATATATAATTTGGTTTGATTTCCATTTGCTCTCTGAGCTCACCAGGATTTAATCCCCTTTCACTTTCAATTATTTTTTCTTGATGTTTAATTAATTTAAATTTATTACTTAACATACTACCAGAGGATTTTATGAGTTTATGTATATTTTTGCATTTATTACGTATTTTTCATTTATTTCATTATTACGTGTTTTTTTTTTATTCATGCCTTTGATTACCTCATTTTCGTTTATGAACTACCTGTGTATTAAAATTTTAAATAATTTTTTTTATGTCTGTGTTTTTTTTTTCTGGTCAAAATTGACCCAAAAAATTGATTTAAAATTCTTTATTCATCATTGTTCGACTACAGGAAATTTCATGTCAAGCCTGCCTTTACCTAACCTGTGCAGCCTGGTTCTTGGTTATCTTATCTGTGCCTTATTGTTCTCTGATATTGGGAAGGTTTCTTTGTTTTGATACTACATTATATCATTTCTTCGCTATTTTGTATATTTATATTATATTATATTATATTATAAATTAACTTTTATGACATTTCTTGTTCATTATCAAATGATCATAGTTTTTCTTTGTCTTGTATCATATTGCTCTTAATGCAAGAAATATTGAAGAATGTTTACTATAATTTCCTTTGAGATGTTTTTCCTTTTTTATAAGTTTATCATGTATATGTAAGTAGTTCATTTTTTTTTTCTTCTTTTTAAATATTTTAAACATTAATTTTGTGAGACTAATTTTTTGTTGCATTTTGTTTAAATTTTGATTTGTGTAAATTACTTTCTTATCAATATGCCTCCAAAAATGAGTTTAATTCAGTTCAACAGGACAGTCACCTTGATTAAAGACTCCTTGAATTCAATTCATAATAATGTTGATACTTTACAGAGTTTACCACCCCTGCAAGCAAAATCATCAGCAGATTACCTTGAAGATTCTCTTAGGGCTGAGCTCAAGGAGTTTGAAAATTTTATATCACCTTATATCTCAGCTGAGACTTTGTGTGAGGGACTTACAGAAGAAATACTTGAGAAAAAGGTTTCTGAATTGAAAGGTTTATTCAATAAGTTGTTGTTTATGGTTGCTAAATATACTGCTCCTATTGTGCCTTTAGCTTCTTCAACTCTTATTGATAATCAAGCCTCAATTAATTTGAATAGTTCTTCTGTTATTTTACCTAAAATTAAAATGAATAAGTTTTCAGGTTCTTATACTGACTTTGAGTCCTTTTTGAGTAGATTTGAGACTTTGGTGGCCTCCTCACCACATTTAAGTGTTTCTCAAAAATTCGAGTACCTCCTCAGTCACCTTGAAGGTTCTGCATTGAATGTGGTAAAACATTTGCCATTCACAGAAGGTAATTATGCTTGCTTTTCAAATAATTACTTAATTTCAAATAATTGAAAAAGATTTTCAAATAACAGGCGCACTGTTAGTATTCATTCTAATGGAATTTTAAATTTACCCTCCTTGTTAGATAATGTCGATTCAATTAGGGATTTCCTTGACCAACATCAGGTACATTTTTCTTCACTTGAGAATTTTATAAAGAATAAGCCTGATACCCATGTGCAGGATTTGGTTTATGTTCAATTTATTTTATCCAAATTTCCTGGTAATTTAAGGGATTTATTTGAGAAGTCTGTTTCTAATATTGATTTTCCTTCCATAAAGGATATTATAGATTTTCTTCATTGTCATGTTAGGGCATTAGAAAATGCTTCGCTTGGAGCATCAGTCCTTTCTAAATCACCTAGTGCTTCAAGATTTAATAAGTCTAAAGGTCCTAATAAAAATAAATGTTTACCCAATAAATCATTTTCCTCCTTATCTACTACTGTTATCAAGGAGTGTAATATTTGTTCATCCAAGGAACATAATATATTTTCTTGTGTTCAATTTTACATGCTGACCCCTCGTGGGCGTTTCAAAACAGTGAAGTCCAAGGGCTTGTGTGTTAGGTTTTTGTTTCCAGCTCACAAGGGTAAAAATTGTGCTAATTCCGGGCCTTGTGAGTATTGTAGTTCTGATGGGCATCATTCATTGTTACACTTTCCTGAGTCCTCGACTGCAGCTAATGTTGCTTGTATGTCTGTTGGAATATCTACCAGGAGATCTGGGGTGATCCTCCCAACTGCGCTTGTTAGGCTGCAAATTTCACCCACACAGTACATAATAGCTAGAGCATTGCTGGATTCATGTTCGCATGCCAGTTTTGTGACAGAAAATTTAGTCCAAAGGTTGAATTGTTCTCGGTTTTTTGGTGATGCTTCTATTAGTGGCATTGGTTCTTCCACTACCACCGCTAGAGGTCAGTGTATGCTTTCTGTTTGTGACCTCAAAGGCAAGATTGTGACTTCCAATCATTTGTTTTATATTTTAAGTGATATCACTGCTGATAATCCCAGGTTTCATGTACCTCCCAATGTTGTTAAAAGGGCCAAAAATTATATTCTTGCCGATCCCACCTTTGATATACCCTCGCGAGTGGATGTTCTTCTATCCGCTGATGTTGTGGCATCATCCCTATTAGGGCCCATAGTGCCTCTAGGGGATGGTTTACCTGTTGTGGTGCTGACTTCTTTTGGGTCTGTGGTTATGGGAAGTTCTCCTCTACCTGCATCATCCCATGTTGCAGTGGGTCCTTCTCTTGCAGCATCCCATTCTGGTATTCCAGCTAGCCTACACGGTGCTCCTGCTGCCCTCATATCGTCTCCTGATGATACTTTGTGTGATTCTGTGCAAAAATTTTGGTCCTTGGAGGATGTACCCTCTGTGCGGAAAATATCTTCCGATGAGTTGGAATGTGAAAGGTTTTTCAATAACACAACCCAACGATTAGACTCTGGGAGATATCAGGTCAGGTTGCCCTTTATAAAAGGTGGCAAACAATTAATAGGGAATTCATATGATAATGCCCTTTCTCGCTTGAGTTCTTTAGAGCGTAGGTTTAGATTAGATCCTGAATTCAAAAGGTTGTATATTCAATTTATGGCCGATTATGAGGCCAAATGTCACATGAAGTTAGTAACTGATCCATCTTTTCCCCGATACTTCATCCCTCATCATGGTGTTTATAAAACACATGGGGATACTTCAAAGATACGGGTGGTATTTGATGCCAGTTCTAAGAACTTTTCTTCGACCTTTCATTCTTTGAATTCTGTCCTACTTCCTGCGCCCAACGTTCTTGCCCTACTGTCTGATATTCTGACATTGTTTCGTCTATGCCAGTTTGTATTTTCTTGCGATATTGAGCAGATGTACCGCCAGATTATGGTTCATCCCGAGGATAGACCCTATCAATGCATCTTGTGGCGTGATGATGAGTATAGCGAGGTTAAATGCTACGCCCTGTGTACTGTTACATATGGTGTAGGGCCCTCGGCATATCTAGCTGTTGCTACTCTGTTGAAATTGGCCAAGGATGAGGCTACCAGGTTTCCTAGAGCTTCTTGTATTCTTTTACGAAATACCTTTCTTGATGATATTCATGGAGGTGATAATTGTCTGATCGATGCACTGCATCTCAGGGATGAGCTGGTTTCACTGTTGAATTCCGGTGGCTTTGTTTTAAAAAAAATGGGCCAGTAATTCTCCTGCATTACTGGATAGCATCCCAATTGGTGATCGACTGCCCCTAGATGCCATACGTGTTCTGGGCCTCGTCTGGAGTCCCGAATCCGATGCTTTCAGCTTTCCTATTGAAGAGATGGTAATTGATTATGACAAGCCCGTAACAAAGCGTCTGGTGTTAGCTCAGACTGCAAAGCTTTATGATCCTGGTGGTTATGTCTCACCTGTTGTTATGTATGCCAAGTGCTTCTTTCAAAGACTTTGGCGTTTACCCCTTGATTGGGACTCTCCCATTCCTGTCGAAATGCAGAAAGAATGGTCGGAATTCAAACACTCATTAGACTTGTTTAGAGATTTCTCCATCCCCAGACACCTATATAGTTCTGGTAATGTTCAGATTCACGGTTTTTGTGATGCGAGTCTTGCAGGTTACGGTGCGGTTTTATACCTTCGTTGCTCGCAGGGTAACAGTGTAAGTGTAAATCTCATTAGCTCCAAAACTAGAGTTGCCCCATTAAGGTCTTGTTCTATTCCTCGTTTAGAATTGTTGGGTGCACATTTGTTAGCCAAACTTACCAGGCATTACGTTTCCCTGTTAGCAGTTGACATCAAGCTTGACGGCGTGTTCTTGTGGACTGATTCCTCCATAGTTTTGGACTGGATTAGGCTTGAACCACATCTGCTCAAGACATTTGTCGCTAATCGTGTTGCTGATATTGTTGATTGGACACTCTCTAGTCAGTGGCGTCATGTTCCTGGAACTTTAAACCCGGCTGATGTCGCCAGTCGTGGTGTTGCTAATATTTCCTATTTGACATCTCTTTGGTTGTCTGGTCCTCCCTTCTTAAAAAATTCTCCTGATTGTTGGCCTGTCTTAGATAAGGTTATCCCTCACTCAGATAAGGAGTTAGAATTGAAGGTTCCTGTTGTTGCCGCTTTGCCCTCTTCGGAGCCAGAGCAAGATTTGTTTAATATTTCCACCTGGTCCAGAGTTCTTCGAGTCGCATCCCTCATGGTTCGATGGGTTTTCTTGATCAGGGATCCTTTCAAATCTCCAGTTGGCATTCGCGATCATGCACTTCGGCTTATAATTAAGCATATCAGTCCTTTTCTGAGGATATAAAAGCAATGGAGAAAGGCTGCTTGCCCCGTCCTGCCATTCAGAAATTGGCTCCTTTCATTGATGAAAAGGGTGTCCTGAGGATTAAAGGCCGTTTGGCTAACGCCTCTATCTTCTCCCGACCTTGTCCTATTTTGTTGCCAAAGGGACATCGTTTAGTTGAATTACTTGTCCGTCACTATCATGAGAGTTTGGGACACGCTGGACCCTCGCAGATCCAATTCCAGCTTGCTTGGACTTATTGGATACTTTCGGCTCGCCAAGTTGTACGGAAGGTTATTCATCGTTGTGTTCGGTGTTTCCGTGTTGCTCCTCGCCCCTCGTTTCCTTTGATGGCTGATTTGCCTGCCGTTAGGGTGAATCCTTCACCACCATTTTGGCATTCTGGGATGGATTATTGTGGCCCCTTTCTTGTGAAGCCATATCCATTGCGTAAGGCCACCCTGGTCAAGGTTTACTTGTGCATTTTTATATGTATGTCAACCAAGGCAGTGCATTTAGAGGTTGCTCACGATCTGTCCTCTAATTCCTTTATTGATGTTTTAAAACGTTTCATTTCTCGGCGTGGTGTTCCTTCTCGGCTCTTTTCCGATTGTGGTAAAAATTTTGTAGGCACAAGGGCACATCTCGAGAGAGAGTTAAGGCTGCTTTTGTCTAAGCACGTTAATAATAACCTTATTCGTGATTTTCTGTTTTCCAATAGAATTGAATTTTCTACTATTCCCCCTTCTGCTCCCCACCAAGGAGGTCTCTGGGAGAGAGCAGTTGGCTCTGCCAAATTTCATTTGAAAAGGGTAATAGGTGCTTCCACTTTTGTTTTGTTTCAGTTCATCACCTTGATCACACAAATTGAGGCGATCTTAAATTCTCGTCCCCTCACTCCTATTTCTTCTGAGGCTGAGGACTATTGTGCGCTTACACCTGCCCACTTCCTAATTGGGAGACCATTGACTTCCCTACCTGAAGAAGATGTGACAGAATACCAGAATGGTTCTCTTCGTCATTATCAACTAATCACTGCAATGGTTCAGCGATTCTGGCGGCAGTGGCGTCTTGAATATCTGACCACTCTTCAGGCTCGGTCGAAGTGGACCAAGAAGACATCGAATCTTGAAGTCGGCGACATAGTCATCTTGAGTGAACCCAATTGCCCACCTCTCAGCTGGCCTTTGGGAAGAATAACTAAAGTGTTCCCCGGCAAGGATGGAGTAGTGAGGAGTGTGATGGTAAATACTCGTAGTGGACTCTATGAAAGACCTGCCCTTAAGGTTTTTCGCCTACCCATAAATAAACAAGAAGAGTATAATAACTCGTCTGTTTTATATTTTGTAAATAGTTATTTTGAGAAGTTTTCCTTTTTTTTATCTTTTTAAGTTCTATTTGATTTTTATTTACATTGTTTAAGCCTTATGTTTTTACGCTTAAATTTGTTTTTTCTGACTTATTTGAATGAACAGAACTCGTTCATTGCCGGGCGGTGTTCATTAATTTCAATAAAATTCATATTTTTATAAATCATCTATATTTAATAAATTTTTATAATAATTTGATAAGTTATTAATTTGTTTATAAGGGGTACTCAAAGGCTAAATAAACTACGTTAAATTATTTATGTGGAGTCTGACCCCTTAATCCACGTCCGGGCCCTTAGCCGCACTCCTGTGTCGTCATTCAGAACGAACGGATGTCGTTCGTAGTCATAGGCCCTTTACTAGTCATTTTTATGTACTTAAGTAAATTAATGTGCTTCAACTACGAATTCGTAATATATGCTCCTGTTTCGTCATTCAGAACGAACGGATGTCGTTCGTAGTCATAGGCCCTTTACTAGTCATTTTTATGTACTTAAGTAAATTAATGTGCTTCAACTACGAATTCGTAATATATGCGTGTGTCGTCATTTTCATGTACGCTGCGTTTTTATATAATCTCTTGAAGGGGATCGTCTTTTTCTTCACCTCCAGCTTGAGACTAGCTGCCTATCGCCAGGATCAGGGCTCTATGTGGTTCGTCCTATTGTATCCCTTTTCCCTTTACCCCTTTTCCCTTCTGCCACGTAGCTCTGATTTCAGGTTATGCCATGCGGTCCAGCAGTTCGAGGTAAGCGATTTTACATATATAATTTTGTTTGATTTCCATTTGCTCTCTGAGCTCACCAGGATTTAATCCCCTTTCACTTTCAATTATTTTTTCTTGATGTTTAATTAATTTAAATTTATTACTTAACATACTACCAGAGGATTTTATGAGTTTATGTATATTTTTGCATTTATTACGTATTTTTCATTTATTTCATTATTACGTGTTTTTTTTTTATTCATGCCTTTGATTACCTCATTTTCGTTTATGAACTATCTGTGTATTAAAATTTTAAATAATTTTTTTTATGTCTGTGTTTTTTTTTTTCTGGTCAAAATTAACCCAAAAAATTGATTTAAAATTCTTTATTCATCATTGTTCGACTACAGGAAATTTCATGTCAAGCCTGCCTTTACCTAACCTGTGCAGCCTGGTTCTTGGTTATCTTATCTGTGCCTTATTGTTCTCTGATATTGGGAAGGTTTCTTTGTTTTGATACTACATTATATCATTTCTTCGCTATTTTGTATATTTATATTATATTATATTATATTATAAATTAACTTTTATGACATTTCTTGTTCATTATCAAATGATCATAGTTTTTCTTTGTCTTGTATCATATTGCTCTTAATGCAAGAAATATTGAAGAATGTTTACTATAATTTCCTTTGAGATGTTTTTCCTTTTTTATAAGTTTATCATGTATATGTAAGTAGTTCATTTTTTTTTTCTTCTTTTTAAACATTTTAAACATTAATTTTGTGAGACTAATTTTTTGTTGCATTTTGTTTAAATTTTGATTTGTGTAAATTACTTTCTTATCAATATGCCTCCAAAAATGAGTTTAATTCAGTTCAACAGGATTGCTCTTAATAACAATGCTCTTAACATCGATGTTTTAACAATAAAAAGTGGTTTTAGGAATAAAATGTGGTTTTTAACATCGACGTTTATAACAAATACAAAAATGTTTTAATATAAATTTTTTGGACAAAAAATATCTATATATGCTTTTAACATCGATGTTTATCAATAAAAAGTGCGTTTTAACCTCGATGTTTTAACAATAAAATTTGGTTTTTAACATTGATGTTTATAAATACAAAAATGTTTTGACATCGATGTTTTGGACAAAAAAAAACAATATATATGCTCTTAACATCGACGTTTATAACAAATATAAAAATGTTTTAACATCGATTTTTTGGACAAAACACATCTATATATGCTTTTAACATCGATGTTTTAACAATAAAAAGTGGGTTTTAACCTCGATGTTTTAACAATAAAATGAGCTTTATAACTTTGATGTTTATAACAAATACAAATATGTTTTGACATCGATGTTTTGGACAAAAAACAACAATATATATGCTCTTAACATCGATGTTTTGCATATATCTGGTTTTTAACATCAATGAAAAAAACAGATATGTTATAACATCGATGTTTGGGACAAAAAAAATGAATATTATATATACTCTTAACATCGATATTCAAAACATCGAGGTCTTAACAATATCCAAGTTGTTTTTAACATCGATGTTTTGGGCAAAACACATCAATATATATGCTCTTAACATCGATCTTTTAACAATAAAAAGTGGTTTTTAACATCAAAGATAAAAACAGATATGTTTTAACATCGATTTTTCGGACGAAAAACATCTATATATGTTTTTAACATCGACGTTTTAACAATAAAAAGTGGTTTTTAATATCGATCCTTTAACAATAAAATGTGGTTTTTAACATCGATGGTTATAACAAATACATAATTGTTTTAACATCGATTTTTTGGACAAAAAACATCTATATATGCTTTTAACATCGATGTTTTAACAATAAAAAGTGGGTTTTAAACTCGATGCTTTAACAATAAAATGTGGTTTTTAACATTGATGCTTATAACAAATACAAAAATTTTTTGGACAAAAAATTGCAATATAAATGCTCTTAACATCGATGTTTATATCAAATAAAAAAATGTATTATCATCGATAGTTTGGACAAAAAACATCTATATATGCTTTTAACATCAATGTTTTAACAATTAAAAGTGGGTTTTAAACTCGATGATTTAACAATAAAATGTGGTTTTTAACATTGATGTTTATAACAAATACAAAAATGTTTTGACATCCATGTTTTGGACAAAAAACAACGATATATATATGCTTTTAACATCGATTTTTCGGACAAAAACAAATATGTTATAACATCGATGTTTATATCAATTATGTTATAACATCGAAGTTTATATCAAATACAAAAATGTTTTAACATCGATTTTTTGGACAAAAACATCTATATATGCTTTTGACATCGATGTTTTAAGAATAAAAAGTGGGTTTTAAACTCGATCCTTTAACAATAAAATGGGGTTTTTAACATTATGTTTATAACAAATACAAAAATGTTTTGACATCGATGTTTTGGACTAAAAACATTTATATATGCTTTTAACATCGATGTTTTAACAATACAAAGTGGGTTTTAACATCGATTTTGACAATAAAATGTGGTTTATAACATTGATGTTTATAACAAATACAAAAATGTTTTGACATCGATGTTTTGACAAAAAACCACAATATATATGGAAAAAAAAATAACATCGATGTTGAAATCAGTGATGTTTTAACAATTAAAAGTTGTTTTTAACATCGATGTATTGGTCAAAAACAAATATGTTTTTGCATCGATGTTTTAACAATATCTAAGTTGTTTTTAACATCGACGTTTTGGGCAAAAAATATATATGCTCTTAACATCGATGTTAAAAAGATTGATGTTTTAACAATAAAAAGTGGTTTTTAACATCAAAGATAAAAACAGATATGTTATAACATCGATGTGTGGGACAAAAAACATGAATATATATATGCTCTTAACATCGATGTTTTAACAATGAAAAGTGGGTTTTAACCTCGATGTTTTAACAATAAAATGAGGTTTATAACATTGATGTTTATAACAAATACAAAAATGTTTTGACATCGATGTTTTGGACAAAAAACAACAATATATATGCTCTTAACATCAATGTTTTAGACAAAAACAAATATGTTATAACATCGATGTATATATCAAATACAAAAATGTTTTAACATCGATGTTTAGGACAAAAAACATCTATATATGCTTTTAACATCAATGTTTTAATAATAATAAATGGGTTTTAATATCGATGTATGGGACAAAAAACATGAATATATATATGCTCTTAACATCGATGTTTTAACAATAAAAAGTGGTTTTAGGAATAAAATGTGGTTTTTAACATTGATGTTTATAACAAATACAAAAATGTTTTGTCATCGATGTTTTGGTCAAAAACAAATATGTTTTAGCATCGATGTTTTAACAATATCTAAGTTGTTTTTAACATTGACGTTATGGGCCAAAAGCGTATATATATTTTTTTGTATATATCTGGTTTTTAACATCAATGAAAAAAACAGATATGTTATAACATCGATGTTTGGGACAAAAAACATGAATATATACTTATACTATTAACATCGATATAAAAAACATCTAGGTCTTAACAATATCCCTGTTGTTTTTAACATCGATGTTTTTGGCAAAACACATCAATATATATGCTCTTAACATCGATGTTTTAACAATAAAAAGTGGTTTTTAACATCAAAGATAAAAACAGATATGTTTTAACATCGATTTTTTGGACAAAAAACATCTATATATGTTTTTAACATCGACGTTTTAACAATAAAAAGTGGTTTTAGGAATAAAATGAGGTTTATAACATTGATGTTTATAACAAATACAAAAATGTTTTGACATCGATGTTTTGGACAAAAAACAACAATATATATGCTCTTAACATCAATGTTTTAGACAAAAACAAATATGTTATAACATCGATGTATATATCAAATACAAAAATGTTTTAACATCGATGTTTAGGACAAAAAACATCTATATATGCTTTTAACATCAATGTTTTAATAATAATAAATGGGTTTTAACATCGATGTATGGGACAAAAAACATGAATATATATATGCTCTTAACATCGATGTTTTAACAATAAAAAGTGGTTTTAGGAATAAAATGTGGTTTTTAACATTGATGTTTATAACAAATTCAAATATGTTTTAACATCGATTTTTTGGACAAAACACATCTATATATGCTTTTAACATCGATTAATTAATTAATTTTGACATCGATGTTTTAGACAAAAAACAACAATATATATGCTCTTAACATCAATGTTTTAGACAAAAACAAATATGTTATAACATCGATGTTTATATCAAATACAAAAATGTTTTAACATCGATGTTTAGGACAAAAAACATCTATATATGTTTTTAACATCAATGTTTTAATAATAAAAATTGGGTTTTAACATCGATGTATGGGACAAAAAACATGAATATATATATGCTCTTAACATCGATGTTTTAACAATAAAAAGTGGTTTTAGAAATAAAATGTGGTTTTTAACATCGACGTTTATAACAAATACAAAAATGTTTTAATATTAATTTTTTGGACAAAAAACATCTATATATGCTTTTAACATCGATGTTTATCAATAAAAAGTGCGTTTTAACCTCGATGTTTTAACAATAAAATTTGGTTTTTAACATTGATGTTTATAAATACAAAAATGTTTTGACATCGATGTTTTGGACAAAAAAAAACAATATATATGCTCTTAACATCGACGTTTATTACAAATATAAAAATGTTTTAACATCGATTTTTTGGACAAAACACATCTATATATGCTTTTAACATCGATGTTTTAACAATAAAAAGTGGGTTTTAACCTCGATGTTTTAACAATAAAATGAGGTTTATAACATTGATGTTTATATTAAATACAAAAATGTTTTGACATCGATGTTTTAGACAAAAAACAACAATATATATGCTCTTAACATCAATGTTTTAGACAAAAACAAATATTTTATAACATCGATGTTTATATCAAATACAAAAATGTTTTAACATCGATGTTTAGGACAAAAAACATCTATATATGTTTTTAACATCAATGTTTTAATAATAAAAATTGGGTTTTAACATCGATGTATGGGACAAAAAACATGAATATATATATGCTCTTAACATCGATGTTTTAACAATAAAAAGTGGTTTTAGGAATAAAATGTGGTTTTTAACATCGACGTTTATAACAAATACAAAAATGTTTTAATATTAATTTTTTGGACAAAAAACATCTATATATGCTTTTAACATCGATGCTTATCAATAAAAAGTGCGTTTTAACCTCGATGTTTTAACAATAAAATTTGGTTTTTAACATTGATGTTTATAAATACAAAAATGTTTTGACATCGATGTTTTGGACAAAAACATTTATATATGCTTTTAACATCGATGTTTTAACAATACAAAGTGGGTGTTAATTTCGATGATTTAACAATAAAATGTGGTTTTTAACATTGATGTTTATAACAAATACAAAAATGTTTTGACATCGATGTTTTGGACAAAAAACACATCTATATATGCTTTTAACATCGGTGTTTTAACAATAAAAAGTGGGTTTAACCTCGATGTTTTAACAATAAAATGAGGTTTATAACTTTGATGTTTATAACAAATACAAAAATGTTTTGACATCGATGTTTTGGACAAAAAACAACTATATATATGCTCTTAACATCAATGTTTTAGACAAAAACAAATATGTTTTAACATCGATTTTTTGGACAAAACACATCTATATATGCTTTTAACATCGACGTTTTAACAATAAAAAGTGGGTTTTAACCTCGATGTTTTAACAATAAAATGAGGTTTATAACATTGATGTTTATAACAAATACAAAAATGTTTTGACATCGATGGTTTGGTCAAAAACAAATATGTTTTAGCATCGATGTTTTAACAATATCTAAGTTGTTTTTAACATCGACGTTTTGGGCCAAAAACTTGAATATATATGCTCTTAACATCGATGTTAAAAAGATTGATGTTTTAACAATAAAAAGTGGTTTTTAACATCAAAGATAAAAACAGATATGTTATAACATCGATGTGTGGGACAAAAAACATGAATATATATATGCTCTTAACATCGATGTTTTAACAATGAAAAGTGGGTTTTAACCTCGATGTTTTAACAATAAAATGAGGTTTATAACATTGATGTTTATAACATATACAAAAATGTTTTGACATCGATGTTTTGGACAAAAAACAACAATATATATGCTCTTAACATCAATGTTTTAGACAAAAACAAATATGTTATAACATCGATGTATATATCAAATACAAAAATGTTTTAACATCGGTGTTTAGGACAAAAAACATCTATATATGCTTTTAACATCAATGTTTTAATAATAATAAATGGGTTTTAATATCGATGTATAGGACAAAAAACATGAATATATAAATGCTCTTAACATCGATGTTTTAACAATAAAAAGTGGTTTTAGGAATAAAATGTGGTTTTTAACATTGATGTTTATAACAAATACAAAAATGTTTTGTCATCGATGTTTTGGTCAAAAACAAATATGTTTTAGCATCGATGTTTTAACAATATCTAAGTTGTTTTTAACATTGACGTTATGGGCAAAAAGCGTATATATATTTTTTTGTATATATCTGGTTTTTAACATCAATGAAAAAAACAGATATGTTATAACATCGATGTTTGGGACAAAAAACATGAATATATACTTATACTATTAACATCGATATTAAAAACATCTAGGTCTTAACAATATCCATGTTGTTTTTAACATCGATGTTTTTGGCAAAACACATCAATATATATGCTCTTAACATCGATGTTTTAACAATAAAAAGTGGTTTTTAACATCAAAGATAAAAACAGATATGTTTTAAACATCGATTTTTTGGACAAAAAACATCTATATATGTTTTTAACATCGACGTTTTAACAATAAAAAGTGGTTTTAGGAATAAAATGAGGTTTATAACATTGATGTTTATAACAAATACAAAAATGTTTTGACATCGATGTTTTGGACAAAAAACAACAATATATATGCTCTTAACATCAATGTTTTAGACAAAAACAAATATGTTATAACATCGATGTATATATCAAATACAAAAATGTTTTAACATCGATGTTTAGGACAAAAAACATCTATATATGCTTTTAACATCAATGTTTTAATAATAATAAATGGGTTTTAACATCGATGTATGGGACAAAAAACATGAATATATAAATGCTCTTAACATCGATGTTTTAACAATAAAAAGTGGTTTTAGGAATAAAATGTGGTTTTTAACATTGATGTTTATAACAAATTCAAATATGTTTTAAAATCGATTTTTTGGACAAAACACATCTATATATGCTTTTAACATAGATTAATTAATTAATTTTGACATCGATGTTTTAGACAAAAAACAACAATATATATGCTCTTAACATCAATGTTTTAGACAAAAACAAATATGTTATAACATCGATGTTTATATCAAATACAAAAATGTTTTAACATCGATGTTTAGGACAAAAAACATCTATATATGTTTTTAACATCAATGTTTTAATAATAAAAATTGGGTTTTAACATCGATGTATGGGACAAAAAACATGAATATATATATGCTCTTAACATCGATGTTTTAACAATAAAAAGTGGTTTTAGAAATAAAATGTGGTTTTTAACATCGACGTTTATAACAAATACAAAAATGTTTTAATATTAATTTTTTGGACAAAAAACATCTATATATGCTTTTAACATCGATGCTTATCAATAAAAAGTGCGTTTTAACCTCGATGTTTTAACAATAAAATTTGGTTTTTAACATTGATGTTTATAAATACAAAAATGTTTTGACATCGATGTTTTGGACAAAAAAAAACAATATATATGCTCTTAACATCGACGTTTATAACAAATATAAAAATGTTTTAACATCGATTTTTTGGACAAAACACATCTATATATGCTTTTAACATCGATGTTTTAACAATAAAAAGTGGGTTTTAACCTCGATGTTTTAACAATAAAATGAGGTTTATAACATTGATGTTTATATTAAATACAAAAATGTTTTGACATCGATGTTTTAGACAAAAAACAACAATATATATGCTCTTAACATCAATGTTTTAGACAAAAACAAATATGTTATAACATCGATGTTTATATCAAATACAAAAATGTTTTAACATCGATGTTTAGGACAAAAAACATCTATATATGTTTTTAACATCAATGTTTTAATAATAAAAATTGGGTTTTAACATCGATGTATGGGACAAAAAACATGAATATATATATGCTCTTAACATCGATGTTTTAACAATAAAAAAGTGGTTTTAGGAATAAAATGTGGTTTTTAACATCGACGTTTATAACAAATACAAAAATGTTTTAATATTAATTTTTTGGACAAAAAACATCTATATATGCTTTTAACATCGATGTTTATCAATAAAAAGTGCGTTTTAACCTCGATGTTTTAACAATAAAATTTGGTTTTTAACATTGATGTTTATAAATACAAAAATGTTTTGACATCGATGTTTTGGACAAAAAACAATTATATATTCTTTTAACATCGATGTTTTAACAATACAAAGTGGGTTTTAATTTCGATGATTTAACAATAAAATGTGGTTTTTAACATTGATGTTTATAACAAATACAAAAATGTTTTGACATCGATGTTTTGGACAAAAAACACATCTATATATGCTTTTAACATCGATGTTTTAACAATAAAAAGTGGGTTTTAACCTCGATGTTTTAACAATAAAATGAGGTTTATAACTTTGATGTTTATAACAAATACAAAAATGTTTTGACATCGATGTTTTGGACAAAAAACAACAATATATATGCTCTTAACATCAATGTTTTAGACAAAAACAAATATGTTTTAACATCGATTTTTTGGACAAAACACATCTATATATGCTTTTAACATCGACGTTTTAACAATAAAAAGTGGGTTTTAACCTCGATGTTTTAACAATAAAATGAGGTTTATAACATTGATGTTTATAACAAATACAAAAATGTTTTGACATCGATGTTTTAGACAAAAACAAATATGTTTTAGCATCGATGTTTTAACAATATCTAAGTTGTTTTTAACATTGACGTTATGGGCAAAAAGCGTATATATATTTTTTTGCATATATCTGGTTTTTAACATCAATGAAAAAAACAGATATGTTATAACATCGATGTTTGGGACAAAAAAAATGAATATTATATCTACTCTTAACATCGATATTCAAAACATCGAGGTCTTAACAATATCCAAGTTGTTTTTAACATCGATTTTTTGGGCAAAACACATCAATATATATGCTCTTAACATCGATGTTTTAACAATAAAAAGTGGTTTTTAACATCAAAGATAAAAACAGATATGTTTTAACATCGATTTTTCGGACGAAAAACATCTATATATGTTTTTAACATCGACGTTTTAACAATAAAAAGTGGTTTTTAATATCGATCCTTTAACAATAAAATGTGGTTTTTAACATCGATGGTTATAACAAATACATAATTGTTTTAACATCGATTTTTTGGACAAAAAACATCTATATATGCTTTTAACATCGATGTTTTAACAATAAAAATCTGGTGCGTGCGCGCAACACACAACTTTCACTTACCAACTGACTTAGATAAGAAATTGATGTGTTTTGTTAAATATCATTTCCCAAAGTCACACATTTTTCTACATTCATATCTTCAATTCATATCAATATCTAGGTTGTTTTTAACATTGACGTTATGGGCAATAAGCGTATATATATTTTTTTGTATATATCTGGTTTTTAACATCAATGAAAAAAACAGATATGTTATAACATCGATGTTTGGGACAAAAAACATGAATATTATATATACTCTTAACATCGATATTAAAAACATCGAGGTCTTAACAATATCCAAGTTGTTTTTAACATCGATGTTTTGGGCAAAACACATCAATATATATGCTCTTAACATCGATGTTTTAACAATAAAAAGTGGTTTTTAATATCGATCTTTTAACAATAAAATGTGGTTTTTAACATCGATGTTTTGGACATAAAACATTAACATACATATGTTCCTAACATCAAGGTTTTAACAATAAAAAGTGGTTTTTAAGATCAAAGATAAAAACAGATATGTTATAACATCGATGTGTGGGACAAAAAACATGAATATATATATATATATGCTCTTAACATCGATGTTTTAACAATGAAAAGTGGTTTTAACAATAAAATGTGGTTTTTAACATCGACGTTTAAAACAAATACAAAAAAGGTTTTAACATCGATTTTTTGGACAAAACACATCTATGCTTTTAACATCGATGTTTTAACAATAAAAAGTAGGTTTTAACCTCGATGTTTTAACAATAAAATGAGGTTTATAACATTGATGTTTATAACAAATAAAAAAATGTTTTGACATCGATTTTTTGGACAAAAACCAACAATATATATGCTCTTAACATCAATGTTTTAGACAAAAACAAATATGTTATAACATCGATGTTTATATCAAATACAAAAATGTTTTAACATCGATGTTTAGGACAAAAAACATCTATATATGCTTTTAACATCAATGTTTCAATAATAAAAATCTGGTGCGTGCGCGCAACACACAACTTTCACTTACCAACTTACTTAGATTAGAACTTAATGCGTTTTGTTAATTGCCACTTCTCAAATGAACAGAACATCTTTAATAATAACGCATTGGTTTGTCATTAAAGGCGTACGGCGCATGCATGAGCTCAAGGTGCTTTATGAGTTGACGGATTATTTTTCTTCTTTTCTCCTATATATGTTTACTTGATTTTCTTTATATATCATATTTAGCCATTTCTTATTTTTAGGCGTGATGACAGACAGTTCATTTCTCAATATAAACTAAAACAAAGGTACTTTAAAGGAAAACAAAAAAGGCCCCTTCCCCATTTAAGCCCTCTCTGAACATTTTAATAATGATAAAGCTTACCTGATATTAAATAACAACTAATTTTCATTAAACATAACGAATTTGATAAAAATCGTTAAAGCCGTTTTTGAGATAATCGATCGAAAAGGTAAAAATTGGAAAAAAGTTATAAAATAAAGTCCCCCCTCCTGTAGATCAATTTTGATGAAATTTTTACAGTCATATCTCGGGCATATAAATACATCAAATACAAAGTTTGATCGAAATCGTTAAAGCCTTTTTTGAGTAAATAAAAGAAACACGTGAAAATGATACAAAATTTAATAAGTAAAGTCCCCCCTCCGGTTGATCAATTTTGATAAAATTTTTACAGTCATATCTCAGGCATATAAATAGATCAAATACACAGTTTAATCAAAATCGTTAGAGCCGTTTTTGAGAAAATCGAAAAAAACTTAAAAAGTTATTAAATAAAGTACCCCCTCCCTTTGAGTAAATTTGATGACATTTTTGCTGTCACATTGCAAGCATATACATACTCTAAATACCAAATTTCAGGTTCGCACGGTTTATAGTTTTTGAGCTAGTCTCTTCACATACACACACACACACACACACACACACACACACACACACACACACACACACACACACACACAGACACACACACACACAGACCATTTCGCGGGACTTGGTTATTTCGACTCAGGGGACCCCAAAACGTGTATTTCCGTTGAAAACCGAAAGTCGAAAATTTTCACGATCGCAATACTTCCACTTACTATATATTTCATATATAGGTAACTGAAAGTAAAAATTGGGTTTTAACATCGATGTATGGGGCAAAAAACATGAATATATATATGCTCTTAACATCGATGTCTTAACAATAAAAAGTGGTTTTAGAAATAAAATGTGGTTTTTAACATCGACGTTTCTAACAAATACAAAAATGTTTTAACATCAATTTTTTGGACAAAAAACATCTATATATGCTTTTAACATCGATGTTTTAACAATAAAAAGTGCGTTTTAACCTCGATGTTTTAACAATAAAATTTGGTTTTTAACATTGTTGTTTAAAAATACAAAAATGTTTTGAACTCGATGTTTTGGACAAAAAAAAAACAATATATATGCTCTTAACATCGACGTTTATAACAAATACAAAAATGCCTTAACATCGATTTTTTGGACAATACACATCTATATATGCATTTAACATCGATTTTTCGGACAAAAACAAATATGTTATAACATCGATGTTTATATCAATTATGTTATAACATCGATGTTTATATCAAATACAAAAATGTTTTAACATCGATTTTTTGGACAAAAAACATCTATATATGCTTTTAACATCGATGTTTTAACAATAAAAAGTGGGTTTTAAACTCGATGCTTTAATAATAAAATGGGGTTTTTAACATTGATGTTTATAACAAATACAAAAATGTTTTGACATCGATGTTTTGGACAAAAAACATTTATATATGCTTTTAACATCGATGTTTTAACAATACAAAGTGGGTTTTAACCTCGATGTTTTAACAATAAAATGTGGTTTTTAACATTGATGTTTATAACAAATACAAAAATGTTTTGACATCGATGTTTTGGACAAAAAAAAAACAATATATATGCTCTTAACATCGACGTTTATAACAAATACAAAAATGTTTTAACATCGATTTTTTGGACAAAACATATCTATATATGCTTTTAACATCGATTTTTCGGACAAAAACAAATATGTTATAACATCTATGTTTATATCAAGTGTGTTATAACATCGATGATTATATCAAATACAAAAATATTTTAACATCGATTTTTTGGTCAAAAAACATCTATATATGCTTTTAACATCGATGTTTTAACAATAAAAAGTGGGTTTTAAACTCGATGCTTTAATAATAAAATGTGGTTTTTAACATTGATGTTTATATCAAATAAAAAATGTTTTGACATTGATGTTTTGGACAAATAACACATCTATATATGCTTTTAACGTCGAAGTTTTAACAATAAAAAGTGGGTTTTAACCTCGATGTTTTAACAATAAAATGAGGTTTTCAACTTTGATGTTTATAACAAATACAAAAATGTTTTGACATCGATGTTTTGGACAAAAACAACAATATATATGCTCTTAACATCAATGTTTTAGACAAAAACAAATATGTTATAACATCGATGTTTATATCAAATACAAAATTGTTTTAACATCGATTTTTTGGACAAAACACATCTATATATGCTTTTAACATCGATGTTTTAACAATAAAAAGTGGGTTTTAAACTCGATGCTTTAACAATAAAATGTGGTTTTTAACATTGATGCTTATAACAAATACAAAAATGTTTTAACATCGATGTTTAGGACAAAAAACATCTATATATGCTTTTAACATCGATGTTTTAACAATAAAAAGTGGGTTTTAGGAATAAAATGTGGTTTTTAACATCGACGTTTATAACAAATACAAAAATATTTTAACATCAATTTTTTGGACAAAAAACATCGATATATGCTTTTAACATCAATGTTTTAATAATGAAAATTGGTTTTTAACATCAAAGATAAAAACAGATATGTTTTAACATCGATTTTTTGGACAAAAAACATCTATATATGTTTTTAACTTCGACGTTTTAACAATAAAAAGTGGTTTTTAATATCGATCTTTTAACAATAAAATGTGGTTTTTAACCTTGATGTTTTGGACAAAAAAAAACAATATATATGCTCTTAACATCAATGTTTTAGACAAAAACAAATATGTTATAACATCGATGTTTATATCAAATAAAAAAATGTTTTAACATCGATGTTTAGGACAAAAAACATCTATATATGCTTTTAACATCAATGTTTTAATAATAAAAATTGGGTTTTAACCTTGATGTTTTAACAATAAAATGTGGTTTTTAACATTGATGTTTATAACAAATACAAAAATTTTTTGGACAAAAAATTGCAATATAAATGCTCTTAACATCGATGTTTATATCAAATAAAAAAATGTATTATCATCGATAGTTTGGACAAAAAACATCTATATCTGGTTTATAACATCAATGAAAAAAACAGATATGTTATAACATCGATGTTTGGGACAAAAAAACATGAATATTATATATACTCTTAACATCGATATTAAAAACATCGAGGTCTTAACAATATCCAAGTTGTTTTTAACATCGATGTTTTGGGCAAAACACATCAATATATATGTTCTTAACATCAATGTTTTACCAATAAAAAGTGGTTTTTAACTTCAAAGATAAAAACAGATATGTTTTAACATCGATTTTTTGGACAAAAAACATCTATATATGTTTTTAACATCGACGTTTTAACAATAAAAAGTGGTTTTTAATATCGATCTTTTAACAATAAAATGTGGTTTTAGGAATAAAATGTGGTTTTTAACATCGACGTTTCTAACAAATACAAAAATGTTTTAACATCAATTTTTTGGACAAAAAACATCTATATATGCTTTTAACATCGATGTTTTAACAATAAAAAGTGCGTTTTAACCTCGATGTTTCAACAATAACATTTGGTTTTAACATTGATGTTTTTAAATACAAAAATGTTTTGACATCGATGTTTTGGACAAAAAAAAACAATATATATGCTCTTAACATCGACGTTTATAACAAATACAAAATTGTTTTAACATCGATTTTTTGAACAAAAAACATCTATATATGCTTTTAACATCGATGGTTTAACAATAAAAAGTGGGTTTTAAACTCGATGCTTTAACAATAAAATGTGGTTTTTAACATTGATGCTTATAACAAATACAAAAATGTTTTGGACAAAAAACAGCAATATAAATGCTGTTAACATCGATGTTTATATCAAATAAAAAAAATTTATTATCATCGATGGTTTGGACAAAAAGAATCAATATATGCTTTTAACATCAATGTTTTAACAATAAAAAGTGGTTTTTAACATCGTTGGTTATAACAAATAC
>CAJVQU020000052.1:0-21576 GCA_911387785.2 Aelia acuminata
TCTCCATATCTGCCTATTACTGCATCATTTACTTGGGAACCCACTCTCGCATTGAAATCACCCGCTATTATTACATCTTGGTGGTTTCTAACTTGGTTGAGTAGATGGTCTAATTTTTGGTAGAACTGATCCTTGGTCTGCTGTGCCATATCGTCGTTTGGTGCATAGACCCCTATTATAACTGTTTCAATGCCATATAGCTTGATAGTAACAGTGATAATTCTTTCACATATAAATGCATAGTCCTTGATATAAGGGCTCAGAGCTTTGTTAATTAGAATGGAGACACCTGCTTTTGCTCGTTTATGTTTATCAACTCCAGACCAAAAATAGACAAAATTTCCAAATTTCTCATTTCCTTGTCCCTTCTTTTTTGTTTCTGACAGAATAATTATGTCCACATGCAGTCGATTAATTTCGTTCTCTATTTCGGTGTATTTATTTGTCATGCTTTGAACATTCCATGTACCAACTCTCAGTGTCCTTTTCCTTGCCTATAATTGTCGTAATGTTTTTCCATCCTTTTTCCGAGGCTTCGCTTTAGATTCTCGAGCTTGTGGAAGCTTTTTATGGATAATGGGGTGCTAGCCCATTGACCCAACCCCCAACCTGGAGGACCAGGAGTCTTGATTTTGGGGTACTCTACCCTTAGGAGAGTTGCCTTCACCACGGCTTGGGGAGAAATTGGAAGAACAGCTGCAGAGGAATGGGAATCAATGTCAGTGATGTACAGATGTTTTCATTAAGTTTTGCTGACGATCAAGCCATTTTAGCACAAGATGATTACGATCTTGAATTCATGATACGACGATTATATCAGGAATATGACAGATGGGGTCTACAGATGAGTTTAACTAAAACGGAGCATTTGGTGGTGAATAGTGAAGCTGCAGTTGAAGTTCATATCAATGACAAAGCAATTATAAGACAGGTAGATAAATTTAAATATTTAGGGGCATATATTGATAAAGATGGATTGGGCCAAACAGAAATCAAATACAGAATACAACAAAGCAGGAAAGTATTAGGGTGTATGAATTCTTTTTGGTGGGACAAGAACATTTCCAACAGCAATAAGAAAAGAGTGGGTAAGATAATGATTGAATCAGTGCTATGCTATGGATCAGAACTGTGGATCTTAAACACTAATCTTAAAAGAAGACTATTAGCTGTGGAAATGGATTATTTGCGTAGAAGTGCCAGAATATCAAGAATTGAAAGAAAAACTAACAATGAAGTAAGAGCTAGAATGAACGCAAATGAAACAGTGATAGACAGAATTGAAAGAAGATCATTAAAATGGTACGGACATATGTTGAGAATGCCAGATCAACGGTGGCCAAAGAAGATTTATGAATGGAAACCACCTGGCAGACGTAAACGCGGAAGACCACGGCGTTCTTGGACAGACCACATAAACGAAATAATGGAGCGTCGCAGCAAGGAAGATGCACTGGATAGAGAGACTTGGCAGAAGATAACAGGAATACAACAAAATGTTGTTATTAATTGATCTTTGTATTGATTAATCCTGTAATAATAAAAATGAAGCTTCCTGCAGCATCATGAAGTTGCCTCAATGAAGCTTTGGCTATGAATTAGCAACTATCGGCTCTGTTTTTTAAAGCGGATTTGAATTCGAAAAATGGGCTAGCACCCTTCCAGAACTAGTTTTTAACTCTTCGGACATCATCACAACTGTAAACATAAAGGGTGATGAACCTGAATATTTAAAGATTCTCGGTACGACGTGGAGCACGACCGAAAACGCTTTTCTTTACGACGTGAGGCTCTCCATACCCACTACGTTCACTAAGAGATCGGTGTTGTCTACTATAGCAAGAATCCTTGATTCACTGGGCTTCCTCTCTCCGGTCACATTATTGGCCAAGAACTTCTTGCAAGATCTGTGGAAGCATCGTCTAGGCTGGGACGAATCGCCACCTGCTGACTTCGCGATCAGATGGCAGATTTAATTAAATGATCTTCCGAGATTTTCGGAATCACGCATACCCCAGCATATTATTGATATGAAGGCGTCTATCAGGGTAATAGGATTTCGCGATGCATCTAGCAAAGGATACTGGGCTCCTGTTTATCTGCGAAGCATGAAGGATGGTCACGTTAAGTTTTCTTTAATCAAAGCGAAAACCAAAGTCGCTCCTTTAAAATACATGTCGGTCGCCATGTTGGTTTTATGTGGTGCTCTACTTCTCGCCAGGGCGATAAAGTCTCTCAATAAAACTTTATTGGAAGATCCTCCAATATGCTTCACTGACTCCGCCGTCGTCTTGGCGTGGCTGCGGATGCCTTCCTACAAGCTTTCAGTCTTTGAACCAAACAGGGTATCAGCCATTTTGGAGACGCCTCCTGAAACCTCTTGGCGGCATGTTGAGTCTGACGATAATCCTGCTGATCTCGCCTCTCGAGGCTGCTTGGCCTCAGCCATTTTAGACAACGATTTATGATGGAATGGACCGAAGCTGCTCCTCCAAGAAATGTCTTCCTGGGCAGCGTCTGCGACGAACACTAAGAAACCATCGATTGCCCTCTTGACTCAAAGCGGTGCTAAAGGCAAAGAGCCACTGGAAGTAGATATCGATTGGATGGACAACTTCTCATCTAGGACAGCCCTTTTGCGTGTAAGCTCTCTCTTATTGAGATGGATCACACGCCACGAAACAGAAGCCGGTTTCCACTTTCATGACTGATGAAGAGAATCAAGAGGCCAAGATGCGCTGTGGACGCCTCTCTCAGCGGAAATACCTTCCCAATGGATAGTTCATTGGTACTGTTGACGTAGCTAAGTACCTCCGTTCATTGCAGCCCTTCACTGATGGACTAGGTATTGTCCGGGTGGGCGGTAGATTGTAGCCCCCATCCCACTCAGAGGATGACGTCACAGTCATAATGTAAACAAAGGGTCAATGACCGCTAAATTCTGTCACCACTGTAAAGGTAAACAAATTGTACCGCTGAAGTCCCCGACCCACTCAGAGGATGACGTCACAGGCATAATATGAACAAAGGCGCTAAACCAACCGCCCCCCCCCCCTCGCCCTCACAAGGTCGGTCAATGACCCTCAAGGTTACATATAGCCTTACTACGGCACGCTGTATCGAATGTATACAAAGCGATGTTGCCACATCTCACACATTGCTTGCGACGTTGCCGGATTGTGCAACCAACCGCCCCCCTCACCCTAGGTATACACCCCCCTCGTCCCGGCAGACGGCGTGACCTACTTCACAATTGCACAATCTGTCGTTTATACTACTAATATATGTTGGAAACGACGGTCCTCGCCTTTTACCAAAATCTGCCGATACATTTTAACAGTGTCCGCGCATAGCGGTATCGCAAACATCCTGAAATTTATCAGTTCCTGGCAGATGTCTGCTTGAAGCTTGGCAGCTGGTAGAAGTAAATCATTGAGACTGCGTGAAGTAGAAGGACACGATGCATCAAACACCACTTGAAGTTTAGTACCTCTAGAGGAAAGCTGCCAAACTCCGTGATGGGGAATGACATATCCAGAAGGAACTTCACTGCGAACGCCTTATATTCCATCATGAAATCGCGGTATGCGGACGCAAATGCTTCATTTTTGTCAAACTTCTTCTCAAGGCTGCTGAAACGTCTGGAAGCAACGTCCCGATTAGCGCCCATGCATGGAGCGTCATTTTTGAAGGAAAGTTGAACAACGTAGCAATCATCAGGTGTGCGACTGTGTTTTTGAAAAATGAATTTTGCAGAATTCATATTCTGGGTCATTCAGGGTAACTGGAGCTGGCTCTATCACCCAAAAGATCTTCAAATGTCTCTCTATCAGGATCACCGAACATTAAAAATATTTATTAAAATCAATGTATACTTAATGTAAAGAGAAAATGGTAGTCATTTTTATAATCTAGTGATTATGGGGAGGAATAAGTTTTGTTTATTAGGATTGTTCAGTGCTTATTTTTTTTAAGTTCGTAAATTTCATATGTAAGTCTTTATATACATATTATACCTCAATAAATTTTTTTTTCTGTCGTGTTTGTTTTGTTTAGTTACCTAAAAGAATGATAAACCTTGTTTAAAAAGAAACGCGATTTTTTATTTCTTACCCCATACACTCGTGACACTGTGCGGCCGGGCGATATGACACTTTTTCCTGCGTTCTAACTTTTTCTATCGCTTTTTCCCTTTGGTAAACTGGGCAATTGGTATAAAATGCAGGGTGTTCTCCCTGGCAGTTTATCCATTTAGGAGGGTTTACACAACTATCACATTCATGTGAATTTTCCACAATTCGTAATTTGACAGTTTTTACTAGTGTGACGATACTTATAACAAGAAAAACAAAGGACAGGCTTTTGTTCGAAAGGTCTTATTCTAATGTATAAGAAATCTAACACCAATTTTTCGGGAATTTCGCTTTTCTCAAATTTTAGTATCAATATAGTACGTGGGCCAGACCCCCCTACCGTGAATCTCCCCACATCCCTATAAATTGCATATCGTTGTGTTCCTTGTGATAAAAGATTTAAAAAAAGCCAATGTTTCCACAAAAAAAGTTCGTGCACTTTACAAAAATGGCGTTCAAACATGGCGGAATGACGAATTTGATTTTAGTTCGTGTTTTGATTACTGACATTCACCATTATTCTTAATTTCGCCAAAACTGGTGTTTTATTAAAGCTAGATAGTTCTAAATTCAGAATAAATAAACAAACGTACTAAAATAATTAGTCTAGATAACATAAAATACCTTTAAAGTCAATTTTTTGCAAGTCACTCGCGTAAAAGATAAAATTCCAAGTTAATTTGTGATTAAACGGCCATCATTAACGAAAAATTCTCATAAATAAAACATCTGGAGCAATTATTCTTCTTTAAAAATCACTGGTCAAATTTCAAAATATATCAACTAGGTTCATAGAAAACGGACCTTAGCGGCGAAAAGGTGCCAGTTACTCGGGCGCATCCAGTCCTCTGCCGCATCGTTCAATCCTTATACATGATAAAATGAAAAATGTTGCAGAAAAAAGCTTTAGAACATTAAATTTAGCATAAAACAAGCCCATTTATTTTAAAATTAACTTATTCCTGCGTATACAAATGAAAACGTGAAAGTATTTGTGGCGTTTCTTTCCTGCAAAAACATCTTTTTGAAGAATTAATAATGCATATAAATAAAGCGCTACGAATACTTTCACGTTTTCATTTGTATCTCTACGCAGGAATAAGTTAATTTTAAAATAAATGGGCTTGTTTTATTCTAAATTTAATGTTCTAAAACTTTTATCTGTAACATTTTCATTTAGAGTATATGTTATCGAGTTATAGGCGTTGGAACATGATTTTTCACAAAAATGGTAAAAATCTGGTGCGTGCGCGCAACACACAACTTTCACATACCAACTTACTTAGATAAGAAATTAATGCGTTTTGTTAATGCCACTTTTCAAAGTTACACATTTTTCCACATTCATTTCTTATTTTTGTTTTCATTCGCTCTATAATCCCCTCAGAACATTTTAATAGTGATAACGCTTACCTGATATTAAATAACACCTAATTTTCATTAAACATGACTAATATGATGAAAATCGTTAAAGTCGTTTTTGAGATAATCGAAAGATTGGAAAAAAAGTTATGAAAATAAACATCCGGTTGATCAATTTTGATGAAATGTTGGCTATCACATCTTTGGCATATACATACATCAAATACCCAGTTTGATCAAAATCATTAAAACCGTTTTTGAGTAAATAAAAAAAACAACGTGAAAATGTATACATACATCAAATACCCAGTTTGATCAAAATCATGAAAGCTGTTTTTGAGTAATTAAAAAAAACACGTGAAAATGATACAAAATTTATTAAGTAAAGTCCCCCCTCCGGTTGATCAATTTTGATGAAATGTTGGCTATCACATCTTTGGCATATACATACATCAAATAACCAGTTTGATGAAAATCGTTAAAGCCGTTTTTGAGCAAATAAAAAAAACACGTGAAAATGGCACAAAATTTATGAAATAAAGTCCCCTTTCTGGTTGATCAATTTTGATGAAATTTTTACAGTCATATCGCGGGCATATAAATAGATCAAATACTCAGTTTAAATAATATCGTTTGAGCCGTTTTTGAGAAAATCGAAAAAAACTTAAAAAGTTATTAAATAAAGTACCCCCTCCCTTTAAGCGATTTTGCTGTCACATCGCGGGCATATACATACACTAAATACCCAATTTCAGGTTCGCACATTTTATAGTTTTTGAGCTAGTCTGTTCACACACACACACACACACACACACACACACACACACACACACACACACACACACACACACACACACACACACACACACACACAGACCATTTGGCGAGACTTGGTTATTTGGACTCAGGGGACCCCAAAACGTGTATTTCCGTTGAAAACCGGAAGTTGAAATTTTTCACGATCGCAATATTTCCACTTACTATATATTTCATATATAAGTAAGTGAAAGTAAAAATTACCGATTTTTGATGTTCGAATTTGGCTAAGTAACTAACCCGATTTCAACTTCAAATATTTCATTTTATTTGTAATAGTATACCCTTTTTTCGAAAAAAAGGGAAAGTAAACTTTTATATGCAAGAAACCAAAAAAGGCCACAACTTCGTGGATTATAGACCATTAAATGCATGAATACTTACATGTTTTAATTTTTTCCTCCGCAGTTTATATATGCATCGTGTAACTGTTAATTCATTCATTCATTGTTGTGAGCTATTAAATTGTATTAGGTATATACTTTCTTAATTGTATATGAATAATTTCTTCATATCAACGAACAAACAGAACTTATCTATCCTTTTTATTTTGATTGGTTTTAAATCTGTAAATAATCAATACTTAATGAAAATGCATTTATTTCAAATTTCACGAATGATCAGAAGCCAGTGTTTGTAACCCAACTAATACGATGAAAGCATTATTATTACATTTCAAGATAACCAGTTTATGTCAATATAAGCGAGGTTCAGATAATGTGCAATCTGCGACTAATTAATTATTATTTATCATATTTATATCGTAGATAGATAGGTGAATGTCAATCTTCCCAATTTCATATATTTAAACATTACACAAACATATTAAAACGCCAACGTTTCAGACTATTTCGTCCATTTTCAGGGCAGTATTCTTCTGTTATATATTTTCTTTTACTAATAAAAAATGTGTGTGTGTATATATATATATATATATATATATATATATATATATATATATTAAATCAATCACCTAAATTAAATTAAATATTTGATCAAAGTGACCATTAACATAAATTAGTACATGGGTGATTCTAAAATTATGGTGGTATTTGGCTCTTAATTTTTTAGGATTTTCAAGGTTATGTTTCTGGTTCTTGATGGCTTGATCAAATGCTCCGTAGCAAAGATGTTAAGTGTGCACACACTAATATTCATAGTTTTCGAGATAATGATTTTCAAAGAAATTAATGTTCTTGGGAGTCACAAAATGTAACATATGACATCATTATATTAATTTAAATCTTCTAAAAAATAATTCTCTAAATTTTAGAGCGTCTGAATCGTTATTACCGTGGATCATGTATGCAAGAAGGACTGCATTTTAAACAAATGCAGGTTTACGGCAGATTAACCAGGTAATTGCATTATTGCTTAAACATATAAAAAAAATTTAAAAACCAAAATATTTGGGGGGGGGGGGGTGTCATGACCCCTGTCACCATAGTAACCATCTCATTGCATTATTTGCTTAAAAATATAAAAAAAAAATTAAAAACCAAAATATTTGGGGGGGGGGAGTCATGACCCCTGTCACCATAGTAATTAATTGGATTATTGCATTATTATTTTGTTTATTATAATTGCATTATTTGCTTAGAAATATAAAAAAAAATTAAAAAACAAAAATATATCCCTCCCCCCCCCCCCTGGATCCTACCTTGATACTTAATCGAAACCTAACTTTCTGAACTGGCACTGATTAGTAGTTACTAATTTCATCAAATGTCTCTCCCTGACCAAGATTGTCACTCCCTAGCTAGAAACGAAATCAGTTTTAGGCTAGGGAGAGACAGGCTAGGGAGGGACAAGTCGGCAATTTATCATTAATTTTGGCAAAACTAGGACAAATATTACTTAAAGGAGATTATGGCTGTGTAGAGATTCGAAGGCTCTATAAAACTATGATAAAAACTATACATATATTGTTTACTATCATCATATTGATAACGTATAGGGAGGGACTCACCATAAAAATATTTTTCAGTTTTACACCTTCCTCCACGTCCTGGAAGCAACTGAGGGAACTTAGAGAAAAATGATATGAATCGACGTATAGTCAGGTTTATAACAAGGGTACCCCATATACAACTCGAAATTTCCTTTTCTGAGGGGATTGGTGGGTGTATGAAAAACTAGCTAGGGAGTGACCTCACAACTGTGTGACAAAGGGAAAAACTGTTGTGGTACTTAGCCTGTACCACCCTTTGGTGTCCTGGCTCAATTTTATTTTGCATCCTGAAAGTATGCTGATAAGATTAGTGCCTGATTGTTTACAATTATTGTGATGGAAAAGTGTTCAATTATTATTCAAAGTACTTGACCTACACTTTGTGACAGGCTAGGGAAAGACAAAAAGAGCATTGTTATTGATTTGATGGAATGTTATCCTGTATTTAGGCACTTGAAAATGAGTAGCTGTATTCATAACCAATGAGGTAATAATTAGAAAAAAAAATTTGAAAAATCCTTCAGGCGGTTCTCGATATATCACGTTGTGACACAAATACCACCATAATTTTAGAATCACCCACATACATATTTTGGTGGCTTGGTCACATCATATTATCTATAGGTCACATTTTTTTAAAAGAATATTTTTCACTTTTTACACATTAAAATTACTGCCACATACATAGACCTAATTTGTCCTTGTCCCATCTATCTACTACTGACTGAACTTTGTCCTTTTATAACCATATACAGTCAGAACAAAAAGTATTGGGACATTGCTAAACAATGTTGAAAATGCGTTATATTTACTTTGAGAATAGCTTTGATTCCACTATAATAAAAAAAAATTATTATTTTGCATCTAATATTTAATATAATCTTAGAAAATTCTGTAATATAAAATTTTGATAGGAGTTTCCTTCCATAGAAAAGATGGATAATTAAAGAGCAAAAAGTAATTGGACACTAAAAACCTGTAGTCTTTTAATCTAAATTATAATGCTCTTATTCTATTGCTGGGTAGTATATATTTATTTCCTTCAGTACCTATTTGATTCACTTGCTGAGCTCACGCATACAATATTGTAACATGGGTAGGAAAAAACGAGAAACTATTGAAGAAGAAAGAAATATTATTATTCAGCTACATAACCAGCGCCAGTCCATCCGGAAAATTAGTGTAACTTTAGGGATTCCACGGATGACTATTTGGAATGTGATAGAAAGATTTGGTGTCCGAAAAACAGTTAAAAATCTACCTGGAAGCGGACGCCCATCTCTTGTGATGGACAGAGTCAAGAGAGAAATAGTGAGAAAAGTTGCTCTAAATCCCCGAATTAGTGCTCCACAAATAGTTAAAGATTTAGAGCACCTCAGTGGAATAAAATTCGAAATGTGCTTCATAAAAGTGATTACAACGGACGAGTTCCAAGGAAAAAATTCTGGGTGAGTGAAACAAATAAAAAAATAAGACTAAATTTTGCCTTATATCATCTAAATAAAGATGAGAATTTCTGGAATAGGGTCTTGTTTACCGATGAGAGCAAATTTAATATTTTTGGATCGGATGGAAGAGGAAAAGTTTGGAGAAAAAAGAATCAAGAGCTTAAAAAAAATAATTTACTACCAACGGTCAAGCATGGAGGAGGTTCTATACTTGTTTGGTGGTGAATGAGTTCAGCAGGGGTCAGAAAATTGGAAATTATAGATGGTATAATGGATCATAGAGTATATGTGAATATTTTAAAAGAAAATTTGGGTTCGTCAGTAGAAAAATTGGACATTAAAGACAATTTTATATTATGACAAGACAATGATTCTAAGCACAAAGCATTAAACACCAGGCCGTGGTTGCTTTATAACACTCCGAAATGCCTCGAAACTCCTCCCCAATCTCCTGACATGAACCCCATAGAACATTTATGGTATCATCTTGAGAGACAAACAAGGAAGCGACAAATAAAAAATAAAAATGACTTAAAAGTTGCACTGCTGGAAGAATGGGACAAAATTGACGGTTCAATTACAAAAAAATTAGTCGATTCAATGCCAAGACGACTTAATTTTGTTATAAGAGCTAAAGGATACCCAACTAAGTATTAATCTCTTAAGAGCATATTGAAATTATGTTTATATTAGTGGTGTCCCAATACTTTTTGTAATCAATTGTTTTTGTTTATATATTTATGTTAATTTTTTAAAAACTTTATTCGAATTTTCTAATTTATAATAGGCATTAAAACTAATTTAAACATGTATTTATTTGTTACAAAAATATTAATAAAATATTTATCCAGATAACGTTCAATTTTATAAATTTCTACCACTTTCCCAATACTTTTTGTTCTGACTGTATTTATCCAACTAAATGTTATTGTAGTTTATTTTTTGTTTTCATATCTTATTCAATTTTTTATAATTTCTGCTTAATGGCTATTTATTTTTATTGAATCTGTTTTGTAATTAACTGCATTTTCTATGTTTTTAGTAATATGTATCGTTTCTATTAGTTTTCTGTTTTTTGTGTTTTTTTCCTATTGCTATAATTTTAACGCCCTCGAAATTAAATTTATGTTTCTTTAAAATACTATGTTGTGCTAGGGCTGTGACATTTATATTTTTAATACTGTTAAAATTTGCTATGTGCTGTTTAACTCTTGTAATTAATTTTTTTGATTTTTCACTAATATAAATGCCATCACATTCCCCGCATTCAATTTAATATATTGTATTCTTATTTTGCATGAATTCTATTTTATCTTTTTTGTTACTAAGGAAATTTTTAATTTATAATTGTTGTAAGTACCTAATTTTATATCTTCTAGGTCGTAATCTATAAATATTTTTTGTATTTTATTTGTTAGGTTTGGGATATAGTTCATTTCGCAATATTTTTTGTTTATGTTTTTATTCTCTATTTTTTCTTTTTCATTATCTTCTTATACATTTTCTGAATTAACTTGATTTTCATTTTTATAAAAATCTTTAACTGTTTTTTGGTTTTGTTGTTTTTTTATATTTTTATCTTTATTTTGGTTGTATACTTTATTTTCCGAATCCACATTTCTCATTTCACTATTGTTTTCTTATTTTCTTTCTTTTGTATTCCCTGTATTACTATACCAAATTTTGTTTATTAATTTTTTAGGATAAAAATTCTCCATTAGTATATTGTATGTTTGTTTGTTTAACGTCCATTTTTATGCTACTAAGGCTAATCGGACGATGATACAGTGGGAAGTATTGTAAATTTTATCTTTAATTTCTAAAATGTATCTTTGGTCTGTTAATTCTTTTGCTTTTTTAATTAAGTTTTTTGCTACATTAATCTTTTGTGATATAGGATGATTGGAAAGGTAATTTAACATCATATCACTGTTATTATTCTTTTTTGTAATATTATTGTAGTAATATTGTTATTACTTAAGATTATGTACTGTACTCCCCATATTTATTTTAAAATACTAAACTTAGATAATTTAGTTAACAATAATTTCCTTATAGCAACCAAAAACATAGATTATTTCAAGAATATAGGCAAAAAAATTATAGAATTAGAAATAAAACAAGCATTTTGGATAATTAACAAAAGTCATAAAAAGATAAAATGTATTATTACAGATGCAGTAAAAAATAATAATATACAAGAACAATTTAGTTAAAACAATATATAAAATTATTAATACCTTTTTAAATAATGAGATAAAAATAAAAAATAAAATAATTACTAAAAAAATTGAAAAAATAATTAATAAACCGAACATTTAAACAAAACAAAATAAATGAACTTATATCAGATAATCATAAATTCATCCTAACCTCAATCAACGCAAATAATTTTTTTTGGATATAGAAAATGCGTTTGACCGAACATGGAAAAGGTTCATAGTTGATAGCTTAGATAGTATTGGGATAAATGGTCATACCCTCGCTTTTATAAATAATTTTCTAACGAATAGACGTTTTCAAACAAGAAAATGGAGTTCCACAAGGCTGCATTCTGAGTGCTACGCTTTTCTGTATAGGTTTTAGTCAGGTGTTGAAGACTATAATGTCACCACTTGAAGGCTTGCTTTATGCTGATGATCTTGTAATCTACACAGAGGGTAAAGATGTAATCTCCATGCAAGAAAATATTCAATCCACAATAAACCGTGTCAGTACCTGGCTTGGGGAACATGGCTTTAAAATATCTAGGAGTAAAACCTTTGCAATTATCTTGAGTAAAAGACAACCGAACATAATCCCATCTGTATCCATAGATAACCAACCAATAGCTCTTTCTAACTCTGTCCGGTACCTGGGAATGATATTCGATAGAACCCTAAACTGGTCTCAACATATTAAAGAACTCCAGGCAAGTTGTCTTCGATCCCTCAATCTTTTGAAAATGGTTGGAAACACCAGCTAGGGTGCAGATCGTAAAAGCATCCTTAATTTGTACAAATCGTTGATGAGATCGAAGCTAGATTATGGGTGCAACGCCTACAATTCTGCGTCGAGTAATGTTTTAAAAATGTTAGATTCTGTGCAAAATGCCGGTCTGAGGATTACCACTGGTGTCTTCCGTTCCAGTTCCACCAATAGTATAGCTGTAGATGCAGGGGAGCCTCCTCTTGACATACGAAGACAACAACTCGATCTCATTTACTTTGCCTAAATCATTGCGACGGACAACCACCCTTTAGCTGTTCTGTTCCCAAATAGACGACCTCTTCCTCACGAACAAATTATGGTAAGGAGACAATATTTTGCGATGAGGGTGTCTGCTTTGATCCACGACTTGCGTATTGAGATACCGGCTTTACAGGGAGCTGCAATTTCACCGACCTGCCCTTGGGAACTTCCCACACCCATATTGTACCTCTGTCTCACGGCGCTACTAAAAAAAGATGCCTCACCATACGAATACAAACAAAAATTCTTTAAATTAAAACAGAAAATAGGATACGCCGACTTCGTATTCACTGATGGATTGAAGAATTCTTTAGATGTAGGGGCATCGTTAGTCTGCAATGAGCGGCAGCACTTGTTTTCTTTCTCTCCATTATGCAGTAACTTCATGGCGGAGATGGTTACTATTGAAAAAGGTTTGAATGTGATTTTTCCGACGATAAGTAAAAAATAGCCATCTGCACGGACTTTTTAGCAGCACTCCTCTCCTTAAGAAATATCTTTAGTCGTAACATCTTAAATCAAAATATCTTGATGGCAATAAAGTCCTTGAATAGGAGGGATATTACTATAATTTGTTGCAAAAAATCCTCGAACCCCTCTACAATGAATGGCCTCCGTTCTACTTCCCTTCTCTCCAATTTCTCTAAACCGTTAGAACGCCTAGTTCAAAATCAACTACCAAGTTTCCTAGAAAAACGTTCCCTCACTAACCCGCTCCAATCCGGCTTCCGATTTGGCGCCTATCAATTAATTTCCATAGGGTATCAATAGCTATGGCCGTCACTCATCATAATAGAGTACAGGAGAACAATCAAACAATATAATTTTTATGATATCACTTCTTTGAATATTTACTAATATTGATTGCAGTAAGATAATATCTAAATAAATTTAATTCCTGAGAACAATTTGCTTACAAGACTAATTAAAATAACCAACTTAATTTAATCAATTTTTAGGCCATAAAACACTTTTTATTTATTTAAATTATTTATTTTATGTTTAAAAATAAAAAATATCTTGATTTAGCTTCAACACTTTTTAATTATTTAGCTTTCGAATATCTGCTCAGGTCCATGAGATGTAGCTGAGAGGATCGGAAAAATTTGCATCCTACGGTAGGCCGGTAGGCCATCCTAGGCCCAATAATATATCAAATTGGCGATATAATGACCAGAAGTAAAGAAATTTGGGTGAAGATTGGACTCCAGAGCTTAAGCCTATCATAAGAAGATTATCCTAGCGAAATTGGGATTCGGCCTCCGGTTACTTGATTCCCCTTAAATTGGAGCAATTTTTCTCCAATCATTTCCCATTGAGGGGTTGCTGGGCCATCAGAGGTTGGATTACGCTGTTACATTCTCTATTGTATCCTTTCCACTACGCTAGTTATATCGGATAAAACTAAGTAACTTTATGTTACTCTGAAGCTTAATCATCAACTCAATATTCGAGTTGAGACTGGAGCTGTGATAATTTTTAATCATATCGAGCTAATGAAAGCCTTTTGATTTATCCATTATACTCAGTGACATGTTTCAATCATAATAATTTGTCTAATTTATAAGTTATTGGAATAATCGCTTGATGTGACTGTAGGACTAATGCATTCAACCGTCAATAGATTATTATTACCGTATTAGAGTTCAATAAACAAGAGGATAGCTTCTAATTTTAGTTAATTGTCAGGGTATCAGAACCAAGGGCACACTGCCAATGAAAAAAAAAAAAAATGCCTTTATCTCCAAATAAATAACTTGAGTTGAATTCAATACATTTCTCCCTCTGTCCAATTGTTTTCGTTTTTTGTTCCTGATTCAAGGAACTTTACAAAATATCATTTTTTTAATGTTATTAATTTTTTAAAGAAATATTTATTTATAAAAAATATATAGTTATTTAGAGAGAATAATTAAATCCCTGATCAAAAAAGGAAAAAAGGTTTGCATGTATGATATTTGTTTGCTGATATGGATTTGCATCTCATGATTCATCGTGATCGAGGTTAATTGCCCACCTTCGTCAATAGTCATGGAGAATTAAAATTCGGAAAACCACTTATTAAAAGTTCTTTCACTGACTTTATTTAAAAAAAAAAAAAAATTGGTTGTTCGTATTTGTAAATGCTCGGTGTCGTTTTGCCTCTGCTAAAAAACGCGTTAGATCGGACAGCTTTTTCACCTTTTATAATAACCCACTTCCTGAAGTTGTTCAGATGTTTGAAATCCCAAAATGCTTGAAGATCTTCCATAAGCATAGACCGCGTCTTTGGACAACATTTTTGAATTAATGGAACATTTTTGAACTTGTTGCTCCATCTTCTCCAACAATTGCTTCTTTAATTTGGTCAATTGTTTTCACAGTAAGGTTGACACACTTGAACATGCATACGGACTCCAGTTTATCAAAGAAATCTTCGCTCTCATGATCCCCCCCATCCCTTTTGTGTTTCTTTGAGATAGTGGCTCGATAGGAAAGGATAGGATTTTTTTCGGGCGATAAATGACTAGATTGTACGATTATTGATTATTGATGATCATTATTGAATCTGTGATTAACATAATTGATTTCTAAAGCTTATTTATTTTATTAACTTTTTTTTAACCTATCATAGTACCACAAATATATTAGTGCTACAAATCAGTAATACAATAATAGAAATCCACTAAAACGCAATTTTATTTCTCTAGTATATACGCTTATATACTCGAGTATATAATATACTCTTCAGTTCCCTTATTATATTATTATTCTAGGCAATGGAACACGATTCAGAAATTAATGTGTGATTATAGAACAAAGTACCCCCCTTATTTTCAATAGTCGGTAAGCTGTACTTTTTTAATTATAAAAAGTGGAATTACTAAAAATCTACACCTAGATATTTTAACGTAGTACAGTCCAAACTATGAATACATTAATCATTATGGATTGCTAATAAATCTGTAAGTTTTTTTTAAAGGAGTAAATCTTTCATTGAGAGCAAATATTTTTAATATTTGGAGGCAAAACGGGTGGTGATGCGACATCCACAGAAAAACATCTTAGTTTTCGACATCGATGGTTTTAGTATCCATTTTTAATCTGTTAGGGCCCTGACTTATTCAAACATCGATTTCGCTTCCCTAGCATATACATAGAAACTTATTTGTGTTGAATATTAAAATAAAAAAAATCTGGTGCGTGCGCGCAACACACAACTTTCACTTACCAACTTACTTAGATTAGAAATGAATGTGTTTTGTTAATTGCCACTTCTCAAAGTTATACATTTTCCCACATTCATTTCTTATTTTTGTTTTCATTTGCTCAAAAAAAAAAAAAAAACTAATTTATTTTATTATTAAATAAAAGTTTTTACTTGTGATGATTCGGCAAGCCAAGCATAATACTCCAAGTCGTCTGATTTTATAATTCTCTATGTACTTGTAAAAAATAATTTTCATTAAATGAACAGAACATCTTTAATTATAACGCATTGGTTTGTCATTAAAGGCGTACGGCGCATGCGTGGGCTTAAGGTGTTTTATGAGTTGACGGAATAGTTTTATTTTTTTCTCCTGTATATGTTTACTTGATTTTCTTCATATATCATATTTAGCCATTTCTTATTTTTAAGCGTGATGAGAGACAGTTAATTTCTCAATATAAACTAAAACAAAGGTACTTTATAGAAAAACAAAAAAAGACCCTTCCCCATTTAAGCCCCCTCAGAACATTTTAATAATGATAAAGCTTACCTGATATTAAATAACAACTAATTTTCATTAAACATAACGAATTTGATAAAAATCGTTAAAGCCGTTTTTGAGATAATCGATCAAAAAGGTAAAAATTGGACAAAATTTATTAAGTAAAGTCCCCCCTCCTGTTGATCAATTTTGATGAAATTTTTACAGTCATATCTCGGGCATATAAATACATCAAATACTTAGTTTAATCAAAATCGTTAAAACCGTTATTGAGTAAATAAAAAAAACACGTGAAAATGATACAAAATTTATTAAGTAAAGTCCCCCCTCCGGTTGATCAATTTTGATGAAACTTTTACAGTCATATCTCGGGCATATCAATAGATCAGATGCTCAGTTTAATCAAAATCGTTAGAGCCGTTTTTGAGAAAATCGAAAAAAACTTAAAAAGTTATTAAATAAAGTACCCCCTCCCTTTGAGCAAATTTGATGAAATTTTTGCTATCACATCGCGGGTATATACATACTCTAAATACCCAATTTCAGGTTCGCACGGTTGTTAGTTTTTGAGCTAGTCTGTTCACACACATACACACAGACACACAGACACACAGACACACACACACACACAGACCATTTCGCGGGACTTGGCCATTTTGACTCAGGGGACCCCAAAACGTGTATTTCCGTTGAAAACCGGAAGTCGAAAATTTTCACGATCGCAATACTTCCACTTACTATATATTTCATATATAGGTAAGTGAAAGTAAAAAATAAAAAATAGCGGCAACATAAGCTAAATAAAGATTCTGAAATAGCTAAAATAGTTTTCCTAAAATCCTCCAATAACTTTTGAGACATTTGAAGGGGGACGGTGTGAGTTGGGGTCAGCTTCTTCTGCAAGTTTACTTCTTTAGAACTTTTCGCACGATTAGCGATTAGATTTTAAAATGATAATTTTTCATTTTACAAAAACAAGACTGTTACGGCCGCTCATTTCTAATAACTTTTTCCTTTTTTTTTTTTTTTGAAAAGGTTGATAATTGTTCTATTATTATGATTTTAATAATTATGTCTGATTTTAATTAAAAATGATTGTTGTTTTTATTAATTTGCAACTAGCATTCAGTTATTTTTCTGTAAAGATGAGCGTTAGTGGCAGAGGTTCCCCAATAATTTAGGGAAGGCTGATCAAGGTGCCAGGCAATCTTGCTATCCTTACGGAGCCCTAACAAAGACAATATGACAATATGAGATTATGTATTATTGAGAAAATATTTACTATTACTAGCAGACCCGGCCACGCGTTGCTGTGGCTCAGTAGTTATATCCTAATATTTTTAAACAAATACAGTGATACCAATATTCATTGATAAAGATGAAAACCTTTTAGCTAATCAAAATCCAACGTGATTGAGAATAGAGCATTACACCATCTAAAAGTATTTGGTAAAGAATATAGGAAAGTTAAAGTTTTTATTTTTTACATCTCATATTTCAATGTAGTTTGATTAAAAAGGAGCTGATTGTGTTTACGACTCACAGAGCTGCCAACACTATCGCCCTTTTTTGATGGATCGGTATAAACTAACTCGAAATGGCTATATTTTTCCACTAATTTTAAAAAGGATGACTGAAGTAAGTTTTGGTAACCTCAGCCGTTCATCTATTGATTATTGGCCTAACACTACTTCAACTTGGTATTGTTAGTTTAACAACGGGTTTAATTTTGCTCAGGGTCATGTCAATCTTGTTTAACGCGTCATATATGTCCTTTTGAGGCGTTTTTCTCAATTTCTTTGAGACCTCGATTTCGGTGAGAGTTCAAATAAGTGTTCGGTAGGAGGGTGGTGTGTTGAAGCTTTTAGTTTAGCAATATATTTGAGTGATAAGAAATCTCTTCTTAAAGAGGATTTTACATAATACAATTAAGAATTTTTATTTATTCAAGTACTAATTTGTTCAAAATGTTTTGGGTTAACCTGTTTTGTTTTTTTAACACAAACCAAAGATTTGATGGTTTCCACACACGTGAGCAGGCGATGCCCATTTCCCACGTGAGTTATGCCATTGCCCATGGGAAAAACGCGGATTTTCAAAGTCCAAGTGGACATTTTTTGCCCTTGGGATTTGTTTATGGTCATGGCAAAAGCCAAACGAATAGGATATTGAAGCCTTTTAAATTTTATTGAAAATTTTGACGGTTCCAGGGGAATAGGTGGCAACAGGACGATATCTCCTGTAAACCTTCCAGGCAACATTTTTGCTTCAATAACATTTCCTGTGATCCTTTTAATGACCAAACGTGTACCTTTGCACAATTGAGGTGGATTTAAGTTAGGAAGAAGAATGATCGGTGAGCCAATCTTCAACTGGAGATTGTTTGGGTGTATATCCAGGGAATTAAAAAATTCAGATGGGAAATTTACGGCTTCGTTTACATCTAAAACATTGTCAATTGATTTAGGAAGTTTATTTCATCGAAATCAACATTTTTTGCTGCCGAAATAGCAAGACTACCCAGCCAATTATAGTCCAAATAATTGTTAAAAATATCAGGAAAGACACTTTATATTTCGTAGACAGTTCATTTTTCGTCTCTACAACAGTTCAGAAATTTTCTGGTAATTTGATAAATTTTGAATTTCGATGCAGCTCTATTTCACCGTTTCCAATATACAGCAATTGTTTAGAAAATATATCTGCCGATGGATCATTTTGCAGTAGTACTCTCATATTTATGGTGGATAAATCTGAAACTTTCGGTTACCCAAATAACAATTATTCCTGTCCAGTAGAGGTGTAATAATCATTGTATGTAGATAAATAGATAGAAAGATAATTTATTTGTCTTTGGGGATATTACCCCATACAAATAGAGTAAGACAGCCTGTACAAAATATCATAACTAAAAATTATTACAATAAAATTATACTTAATTAAAGTAAAAAGTTAATAATACAATTGATACCTTACATATGATTATATACATATAAAATTGATCAATGAAACATATATGCCTGATATAAATAAAATAAACAAATATAACAACCTTCATTAAAAAATTAAAATTATAAGATATTAATCAACTAAATATTATGATAAATTGTTTTTTAAAAAGGTACAGCATAAGCAAATGTAAATGAACTAAGTTTATACTAATTCACAAACAGACTTGTATTCGATTGTTGAATACAATCGTTTTTATTTATAATCCGATATTTTGATTAGTAGTAGCCCGGTCCTACAAGTACCAGATTTTTCTAAAGACTTCTATTTAACGACTGACGCCTCCAATATCGCTGTCGGCGCGGTCCTCAGTCAAAAACATAATAACATCGAATTACCTGTTGGTTTTGCGTCCAGAACGCTAAATAAAGCCGGGCAAAATTATTCCACAATCGAAAAAGAATGTCTAGCCATAATGTGGAATCACTTTAAACCCTACTTGTATGGGAGAAAATTTCATATATACACCGGTCACAAACCCTTAGAATACATGAAAACATGTAAAACCCAAAACGCTAGGTTAATTAGATGGAAAATAATGTTAGAAGATTTCGATTTTGATATAAAACATATAGAAGGGAAAGCTAATAAAGTAGCCGACTTTCTATCGCGATTCCCTGACGAAAAATAGGATTTATTACACATATCCGAATCAGACGAAGAAAGCCTCGCGACTGTTCATTCTGACAACTCATCTTCCGAAAATAGAATAATGATTAACGAGGACAAGAGCAAAGAATTATAGAAAAACACCAAATTATAGTTCAAAAAGGATTTTCGAACACGCTTAACACCCAACCCTTTCAAACCAAACATAGAAGCGAAATATTCGTTTTAGGGTATGAGAACGAAGAAGATTTAGAAAATTCATAATTAGAATTCTTAAAACCAAATACGACATACGGTATATACTGCTCGACTAAAAGTAAAATAGAATCGGAAATAGACCTTTTAGGAAAACATATTTTAACATAAGCGAACTATTTAGAACAAAATTTCAGACAAATAAGCTAAAACGATATTTTAATTATGTCACAGACATAACCGATAAAGACCAACAGGATGAACTTATCTCCGATTATCATATAAGTAAAACCCACCATAGAGCAGCGGAAGAAACTTTCGAGAAATTAAAAAAAGAATACTACTGGCCTAACATGCTAAGAAATATTAAATCTTGGATTTCGAATTGTGAAATCTGTCTACAAACGAAATATGACAGACACCCACCAAAACCTAAATTCAAATTAACCCCCACACCAACCAAACCATTCGAAGAAATACAAACGGACACAATACATATCAACGGCAAATATGTTCACTGTACCCTGGACGTTTTTTTTTAAAAAGATGTTTACTTATCTGTCGAAAACAAACAATTAGAGAGACACAAAAGATGCTCTTGTGGCCTGCTTAAATATCTTTCCAAAGCCAACCCTTTTAACAACGGATTACGGCCGTGAATTTGACAATTTAGTATTTAAAGATTTATTAAGATATCTAAACATGCAGAAGCATGAAACCACTCCTTAAAATTCAAACTCGTTAGGAACGCTAAACAGAGCAAGCTCCACTATTTTGGAACAAATGAGAGTTTTAAATTTACAACATCCGGATAAACCTTTCAAGGAAATTCTAGAATTAGCTACAATAATTTATAATAATTCCATTATTACTAAATTAAAACTAACACCGAACGAAATAACTTTCGGTATTAATACAAATGTTTTTAAAGAACACCCATTCATTCCAGAACAGTTAGTCAACGAATATCATAAAAATTTGGAAATTATACATAAAGCAGTTAAAAACAAATTAGAATAAAATAAAACAAAAATATATAAATAAAGCTAACGAGAAACGCGATAACATCAGTGTCATTTCCTCCGGTAAAATTGTCAGTAGGTACAAACGGCGGATAGTAAAATTGTAAA
>CAJVQU020000053.1:0-20943 GCA_911387785.2 Aelia acuminata
AATTTAAATATATTATATTTATGAGGATATATCGTATAAAAATGACTAAACATGACAGAAATATATAAGCTATACTGTTACTATTTTAGCCTTAGCTTTTTTATTGCTCAACTCTCACCATAAGTAAAAAAGCTATTCACTATCGGAGTTTAATAATTAATATTTGAGACTATAGAAATACCAATAAAAAAAACAAAACAACTCAGGACGAAAAATTCTTCTGTACAGAAGGAGTTAAAAAATGTTGCCTATCCAGGTGTGATTATTATAGGGTTCTTTAACGAGTACCTGACATCTCCATCAGTTTTACGTCCTATCCGAGGGACGCCATAGCTATGTATTTTTTACTCCCTTTAAAAATCCTAGGGCCACCACGGAACGCGAACCCGCGACTTTTAGTATTGTAGGTTGTCATGCTAACCACTACACCACAGGTTACCCAAAAAAAGGAATGTAGACAAATATGAACATAGATAAATAAATTATAATTCTTAGTTTTTAATTCTGTCTGTCATTATTATTATTTTAATCCATGTAACAGGAATTGAATTTGAGTTTAATGAGGTCAAATATATATCCTAAAACTCTGCTTAATAAAGACGTCTGTAGTAATTCATTATTAAATGTATTACCCGGTATTCCTGTATGATGTTATATTTAGAAACTAATGCACGTGGAAACTGCGTTGACCTAAGAGCATTGACATTCCAATTTGACCTAATTCTGAGCTCGGACCTTTTCGACTCCTTTTGCTGCGGAAAATTGGGTCGAGAGTCAGAGCATCAGCTTAGAGATATCTATTACAAAGTTTCTCGAAGTAAGAGTCTTCGGGTCACCAAACGAGTTTCTCCTTCTGGATAATTGTTTTATTTACTACAGAGTTAGGAGTAATAAAGTTGAGTAAGACATTATAAGATAAAAGATAAGAATGGTTATTTTGTTAATTTTTAATCTTTTATTTTAGCAATTGAAACTTAATATGATTTATATTATAAAAAATTTATAGAAAATTTCAATTTAATTATTTTACCTTTTTTTTTCCTTTATTTAGTAATAATTGAAATCGTGTTTGTTTTAAGTCCCTGATATATTCTTTCTTTGTAGATTGCAATCGAATATATATTTTAATTAATGCTAAAGAAAATATATCATATTGAGTTATTTATGTCCTGGCGGCATATGAAGTAAAAAATCTGGCGCATTGCACGCAACACACAACTTTCACTTACCAACTTACTTAAATTAGAAATTGACGGGTCTCGTTAATTGCCATTTCTCAAATTCACACATTTTTCCGTATTCATTTCTTATTTTTGTTTTTATTTGCTCCCTAAAGTACCCTGAATTTCTTTATTATCAAATAAAAGTTTTTACTTGCAGTAATTCGGCAATGCATGCATAATACTCCAAGTCGTCTGATGTTATGTTTATATTTATTCCATTTTTTTCGTATTTCGTATTCCGACATTTCGGCATTACGGGAGACAGTTTGTTTCTTCATACAAACAAATGCAAAGGTACTTTGTAAGAAAACCAAAAAGGCCCCTTCCCCATTTAAGCCCTCTCAGAACATTTTAATAATGATACCTGATATTAAAGAAAGCTTGATTTTCATTAAACATGACGAATTTGATCAAAACCATTAAAGCCGTTTTTGAGATAATCGAAAAAAAGGTAAGTATTGGAAAAAAAGTTATGAAATAAAGTGCCCCTCCGTTTGATCAATTGTAATGAAATTTTGGTTGTCACGTCTTTGGCATATACGTACATCAAATAATGCAGTTTGATCAAAATATTTAGTTCCAGCCGTTTTTGAGTAAATAAAAAATAATATGAAAATGAGACAAAATTTATCATGTAAAGTGCCCCCTCCAATTGATCAATTTTGATGAAATTTTTACCGACACATTGCGGGGATATACCTACACCAAATACTACAGACCATTTCGCGGGACTTGGTTATTCGGACACAGTGGACCCCAAACCGGAAGTCGATATGTTTCACGATCGCAATACCTTCCCCAACTATATATTTCATATATAGGTAAGTGAAAGTAAAAAAAAAAAAAATTGAAGTAAAGATGTATATACATTTTTTATTAAATAAAATATATTTTTTGTAATCTTCAGACTTTTATTTGCACTTGAGATATAAACTAAATGTATGTTGGCATATGAAGACATGAGGAAAGATAGTGCCCAGTAACACACCATTTGTCCGGTCTTGTTTCAATGGAGGTCTCTCATCCAACTGCTTTTCAGTCACCTCATATGTCAGTCGTGGCCATGTCATTGATAAGTCGGAACTCAAACATTGTAGTCACAAACATGTGCTACAACAGTTTGTTCCAACTGTTATTTCGTAAAAAATAAATCAATTACGTCAATCAAAAATAAATCAAAAGACAAAACATAAGTCAATTACAACTAGTCTAGAACTATTGCAAACCAAGTGTTTTGTGCTTTGTTTGAAGTTACACAATTATTTTTTGTTTCATGCAGTATTTTGTAGTATATTGCTGATGCTAATAAATATATTCCAAATGCGGCTCAGCTAACAAAGATCAATTTAGGTTGGTTTTAATGCCCTTTCAAGACCCTTATATTGGAAATTTTAATATTTTCAACCTTTATTTACTGGTGGATACTTTTATTTCCTTTTAGCGTAAGATTTCTCAACTTCTAAGGATGTCTTTCAGTCTCAACATTACTGTAACCGGTAAAGAAGTGAATTACTCCTCATATTGACCTAGGATGATAAATACTAGACTTTATAGCTTGCTGTAAAATAAGTCAAACGTTTTTATTTTGATGTTATTAGATTAGTATCTGCAATGTTTTCATTTACTTCTTTTTTTTTTATTATTTCGTGTAGATTGTATAACCATACGTTAGTTTTACCAGGTGTGTAAATATGAAACCGTAATTTTTCAAATAGCAAATAAGAGTTGATTGTGTAAAAATGATACATACTTTTTTATTCGAAGTACTGTCCTTCGCTATCTATGCATTTTTCCCATCATTCAGGCAATTTGTGGATTCCCCGCCAAAATAATTCTTCCTCTTCTGAGTCAAACCAATCACTTAACCAATTTCGTACATTTTCATAAGAAGTAAAGCGCTGCTCAGCTAGTGCGTGTCCCATCGATGCCAATAGGTGGTAATCGGATGGGGCTAAATCTGTTGAATAAGCCGCATGCGGAAGAATTTACTAACCAAACACTTGGATCGTTTCCTTGGTCCGATTAGCCGAATGTGATGGGGCATTGTCATGGAGCAAGATCACTTTGTGTGTCCTTTCTTGATATTTGGCGCAAATCTTTATTCAAATTTATCATCTGTTGTAGGTAGCGTTCCGTATTAACAGTTTCCCCAGGTTTCAGCAGCTCATAGTAGGTAACACCCATCTGATCACACCAGACACAAAGCATTTTCTTCCTCCCCAAGCGATGCCGATGGTTCACCAGGAGTTACCCAGGATTTTTTACGCTTAGGATTCTCGAAGTAAATTCACTTTTCATCACCAGTAACAATTTGATGAAAAAATGACTTTTTTTCTGTACCTGGCGAGCAGCATTTGCCATGAGGTTTTTCGAGCTTCCTGCTGCCTGTCAATCAGTTGGTGAGGTACCCATTTTCCGACCTTCTGGATCTTTCCCATGCCTTTCAAACAAATAGAGACGGTGTCACATGTAATAATTGTCCAACAAACGCTTCCGAATCAGCATTTTCAAAGTTTTTTTTTTTTTGTGGTTTTCCACGGTCTTTGTTTCTTTTATCGAAATCCATCTTTAAATTTTTTGAACCAATCGAAACATTGAGCTTTGCCTAGGGCATGCTCCCCGTAAGCTTCAACAAGCATCCTATGCGATAATTCTCCAATTTTTTTCAGAAGGAAACGGAAATAAATGCTGTCCGCAAATCTTGATTTGTTGGCACAAAAGTCGTCATGTTCAACGCCACTAAAAACACGGTTATAGAATGAAACTGATGTTGGTATCAATTGGATCTCTTTATTACATGTAGGCAAAAGCAGATAACACCACTGACGGATTAGTTAGAAGATTATATTGACTGCTAACTCCTATCATTGGCGAATTCCGGTTTCATATTTACACACCTGGTACAATATATTACCATAATATCAAATCATTCAGGAGATCTAATGGTAATATGTATTATATTTATTTTATATAATATATTATATATTATAATAGTATATATATTATAATAGTAATATGTATTATATATTATAATGGTAATATATTGGTAATATATTATTGTTATTGCAATAGTTATCAACTATGTAAAATTGATGTTTTTATTTTGTTTTCTTTTTTTTTTAACCGTGCAAGGTCTAGTGTTCAGCAATTATATTATAAAGGGATTCAATAATATCAAAGGTATCACCTCAGAAGAATTTTTTGTCCTGAGTTACTTTTTGTTTTTTTTATTGGTATTCCTAAAAAAAATAAGTCTCAAATATTAATTAATTAACTCCGATAGTTAATAGTTTTTTTTAGACGAGAACTATATTTTGATTAACTGATGGTGAGAGTTGAGCAATGGAAAAGCGAAGCCTAAAATAGTAATAATATAGGTTATAAATTTCTGTCGTGTTTAGTCATTATTATACGATATATCCTCATGAATATAACATATTTTAATTTGATACAGCATATGTAAAACTACGAATTTTGATATAAGTAGTATGTCCCTATCTAAGCAAACGCTTCCTGAATCTATCCATCCGAAAGTAAGTGATAAAGTAATTTGATAAATGATGTGTTTAGAGATTTCTGCTGACCGCGCTATCTTCCAGGTACACTGCAAACTAAAGTAATTTTATACAATGAGTTATAGAATCTTATTTATCCTAAGTTATATTTTATTTAAACCATATTACATGTATTTATTTATTTTTATTTTTATATATACTACATACACTGTGCTTTTTCTTTTATTATGGAAAGTTGTTTTTAAGTATAAATCGACTATTGCTGATAACAAAGCGATTTGATATCAAACTTTAATAAATAATATCTGAGACATTACAAAAAAATCTGGTGCGTGGGCGCAACACACAACTTTCACTTACCAACTTACTTAGATTAGAAATTAATGCGGTTTGTTAATTGCCAATTATCAAATGAACAGAACAGTTTAATTATAACGCATTGGTTTGTCATTAAAGGCGTACGGCGCATGCGTGAGCTCAAGGTGTTTTATGAGTTGACGGAATATTTTTCTTTTTTTTTCTCCTGTATATGTTAACTTGATTCTCTTCATATATCATATTTAGCCGTTTCTTATTTTTAAGCGTGATGAGAGACAGTTAACTTCCCAATATAAACTAAAACAAAGGTACTTTATAGAAAAACAAAAAAAGCCCCTTCCCCATTTAAGCCTCCTCAGAACATTTTAATAATGATAAAGCTTACCTGATATTAAATAACAACTAATTTTCATTAAACATAACGAATTTGATAAAAATCGTTAAAGCCGTTTTTGAGATAATCGATCAAAAAGGTAAAAATTGGACAACATTTATTAAGTAAAGTCCCCCCTCCTGTTGATCAATTTTGATGAAATTTTTACAGTCATATCTCGGGCATATAAATACATCAAATACCAAGTTTGATCAAAATCGTTAAAACTGTTATTGAGTAAATAAAAAAAACACGTGGAAATGATACAAAATTTATTAAGTAAAGTCCCCCCTCAGGTTGATCAATTTTGATGAAATTTTTACAGTCATATCTCGGGCATATATATAGATCAAATACTCAGTTTAATCAAAATCGTTAGAGCCGTTTTTGAGAAAATCGAAAAAAACGTAAAAAGTTATTAAATAAAGTACCCCCTCCCTTTGAGCAATTTTGATGAAATTTTTGCTGTCACATCGCGGGCATATACCTACACTAAATACCTAATTTCAGATTCCCACGGTTTATAGTTTTTGAGCTAGTCTGTTCACACGCACACACACACACACAGACACACACACACACACACACACACACACACACACACACACACACACACACACACACACACACACACAGACCATTTCGCGGGACTTGGTTATTTCGACTCAGGGGATCCCAAAACGTGTATTTCCGTTGAAAACCGGAAGTCGAAATTTTTCACGATCGCAATACTTCCACTTACTATATATTTCATATATAGGTAAGTGAAAGTAAAAACTCAAGGCGTTGATGACCTGGGATTGTACAACTAGAAACCTAAATAAACAAAAAAAAAAAAACACTTAAGCTTCACGTAAGTGGAGGCTCATCTTTATTGATTCTAATAACCACCGGAAAGGTTAATAAAATCTAAAAATATTAGTGTACCTTTCTATAAAAAATATTTTGAATGCGTAAACAAGCTATTTTGTAGCTTGTAAGTTGAAACTTAAAAGCTGCATAGGTTTGACATTTTGTACATCGTATTTATTCCGTTTTTGCTCATAACAGGTTTAGTAGTTTGTGAAAATTCCAAGAGACATAAAAGGTCCATCTAAATCAGTTTAGATTATAATATATGAGCTGAAATCAAATTTGCAACATGATTTCTAAATTTAACGAAAGACTGAATGGTTATATAAAATATTTTTTTCACTTTATTTATAAAGCTCTGACGCATTTTTGGCCCTTTGAAAATCTTTTGTTACCCTTGTTGACGCTTACATTTTACATATATAGTTTGATGTTCATAAATATATCTATAACAAAAATAAATTATTCACCTCAATTTTTTTACGATTAAATCATACGATGTTTATATCATGTACAAAATAAAATATCATTCCATATTTAAAAGTATGACAATGAAATTCCACAAGTGAGGAATTTTTCGATGAAAATTTTAGAAGGACTTGTGGATGCCAATATTGGATTCTTTGAATTCTCGACAGATATACCAAGTATTCGAAGAGTTTATTGAAAAATAAAAATTGTTCGAAAAAATCCTTCCATTTCGTAAGTATTTTTTTGTAATAGTTGTTTTAAGTGAGAAAAACGTAGAAAAGTGGGAAAATTTTGTCATTTAGTGGCTTCTTTTAAAAATCTATAACTCCTGACCTAATTTAAATAAAATAGTTAGTTAGGTACAGGGTTATACATAGAGAATAAAATGAGTCAGTATTATTGCCTATTGAGCTTTCTGCTTAAATACACGTCTTTTACTGTAACTTGCTCCATTTGAAAGATGTTTAAATAATTATTGTCTAAAGAAGAAAAAATCAAAAAGATTAAATTAAAAATACCCTACTTTTTAGGAAGTTTAACGGAAAAAAATATTGTCATAAGACTCAACGAGAAGTATGGTTTAGGATTTAGTCTAATTCGAGGTCGAAAATATATTGAAGTTCAAATACGGGGATTTAGGTCTTAAAATCGATATATCGATCGCATATTTAAATCGATAGCATTTGATTGAAATGCAAATACATATTACAAATACTCTAATGGTATTTTAGCACCCTTCACCCTCTACCACTGTGAAAAAAATCAGACCGAACTATTGCCAATAAAAGAATTTATATCTATTAAAATATTTTCTCTTCATAAATTACATAGTTAACGGGAATGAAATCAAAACGCATATTTATTCAATAGTTTTACAGCCATTCTTTTTTATAAAATATATTTGATGCATTAATATAAAAATTAAAGCTCAGTAGGAAAAAAAAAAAATGACATCAGAAAGATGAGCAAAGATTTTGCTTAAAATAAATTTAATTTTTTTTCCTATTGAACTTTACTTTTTATAATACTGCACCAAACATATTTGGTATATAAGAAGAATAGCTGTAAAATTATTAGATGAAAATGCGTTTTGATTTCATCCACGTTGACTATGTAATTTATGAAAAGAAAGTATTTAAATTGATATAAATTCTTTTATTGGCAATAGTTGGTTCTATTTTGTTTACAGTGGTAGAGGTTGAAGGATGCTAAAATACCATAATAGAATTTGATCGATCAAATGCGATCAATCGGCGGTTTACCGATTTTAAGTTTCAAACCCCCCCCCCCCTCAAATATTCGATCATTCAATATATTTTCGGCCTCGAATTAGACTAAATCATAAACCATACTTCTCATTGAATTATATGACAATATTTATTTCCGTTAAAGTTCCTAAAAAATAGGGTAGTTTTAATTTAATCTTTTGGATTTTTTCTTCTTTAGACACTTTCAGTTAAACATCTTTCAAATGTAGCAAGTGTAATGGACATGTATTTAAGCAGAAAGCTCAATAAATAATAATACTGACTCATTTCATTCTCAATGTATAACCCTGTTACTAATGAACTATTTTATTTAAATTAAAGTGAAGATAGGATTAATATAGAAATTAATTTGAAATACTTAGAGTGATAGTATTTTTTTTTGATTCTCACTAATAGAGAAAATCCCTTGCTCTGAAAAAAGAATTATCCGATTATCGTCATTTGTTCAGAATAGATTTTTATTATGGACACGCAACATCTAAGGTCTTTTGTGCCCTTTAACTATTAAAAAATTGGCTCAATATACATATATATACCTCTATACACCTACATTTGTACACACATATACATATTAGAACATACAAAAATATATACACATACACTTCTATAGATACAAACATATATAAATACATTCATACACTCATATATAATAAAACATACGTAGATATAGATGCAACGGCACAATATGCTATTGCATCCACATGCACACACCCTATATTATATAAAATATCTTAAAATCATCACATATATTTATAAACACATTTATTTATATATACACATACATGTATATCTTCTTTAAATTTCGATTAATTTATTTATTTATCTTTAAGATGGGTTTATTGATATTTGATATTCGCAATATTTTATTGATAAATTCATTTGGTCAGGAGTTATACATTTTTGGCCACTAAATGACAAAATTTCCCCAATGTGCGTAGTTAATGGGAAAAAAAAATTCCTTAACTCTTCGATCAGTTCAACAATTTAGTATGATGGCAATTGCTGAAAGATTGATCCAACATGACGTGAATGTTAGAGAATCTTCCAAGCTTGTCGAGAACTTTCTAGACTGTTCTAATGCAGACTAATTATAAGGAATCGCTTCATCGCGGACTGTCTTGCTCTTAAGCTCGAGTCATATGGTTATTTTTGTGATATTGTATCATTACAATTGAAACATTTTTTAACCTTATTGATTATTTCAGTTTTTACTGTTTGTATTACATGGTGTTATTTCCTTGAAGTAAAAACTATTTAAACCCAAAACAGTGTTACAGTATATTCAAAATTACTGTTAATTATACCACTTTTTTCCGGTAAGAATTTATTGAACAATTTCGTGATATGATAATATCAATGCAAAGTAAACAATTTATTGGAAGCAACAGTTTCCTCGTTGTATCATCTTCCTTCGTCGTAAATCTTCCCGACTAGCATTCCTCGTAAATCTTCAATGATATTAGGGTGAAGCGATTTCTCATGGCCAGGCAGTTTTGCAATATGCTCGTAATTCTTAGAAACCTATAATTACAACAACGAGACTTGGATGCGGTTTTAAGCTATCCCACATATATTATTTCACAAAGCGTAAAAATCGGTTTTTCTTGAATTATAAGGTCCTGTCGTGCCCTAATGCCACGAATGTGGTATCGTTGGATTCAGAATTTCACGGAGCTTCTGCGAATTGCATACTCAGTGTTCATTTTTTGGTCCAAAATAAAATATCGACCTAAACGTACTGATTCAACGGATCGAAACGAATCAAATTGGGTTTTATAAATTGCGATACGAGCATTATACAAATGTGTTTTAAAGCCCTAAAACCTACCATTTTTGAGATAACGCCTGGGTTAGGGCCCTCCGCCGCACGTTGTCAACTACTTATTGTATTACGTTACAGCAAGTGTTAGGTCCTGATTTAGACTTAAGTGTAGCGTTGGAAAATTGCACTCTCACAATTAGCAGTTACAGTATACTCCCACTTAACCGGTTCCTGATAATCGATTCTTCGGATAAACCGACGGACGCTGTAAAAGATAAAATATTCTTTTTAAAATCAATAAAAGCATTTATAACTTCGTCATATTCTCAATCACTGGTCAAAAATGTTGTTAAAATTTGTATTAGGTTGTGGTTCGATAGATCTTAAATAAATTAGAATGTAGGCAAAAAGGCTTTTGTCTTTTATTTTTTGACCGAACTCCAGTAAAACGAATCTCTTCGAAGTTAAATTGATTTTGAAACGAAATCCCTATCCTCCATTCATTTCATTAAAAAAATTAAAAAAGAAATTTTGAAGAAATAGTTCCCTATATTTCGACAAGACCGACGAAATGAAATTAAGGTGCGTTTAAACGAGAAAAAAAATAAAAGATTTGATGAAAACTGAATAGATTGATAGTGTAAATTTTCGTAAATTGCTAAATAAAATTGGCCCAAAAAAGTTGTCTTTAAATAATATCTTTATAGCATTTGTAAAATAGGTATTGAGTTGTTTTGGGGTTTTATCGCAATAAGTTATAATAATATATTTTGTTGTTTTTTTTGGGTTTTTTTACGCTTTTCCGGATTGACCGGCTCTCTCGCTTAAGCAGCAATGTATCCGTTCCGACGAGGACGGATAAGTGGGGGTCTCCTGTAGTCATTGGCGGATCCGGGGGGGGGGGGTGCTGTGGGGGCTGGAGCCCCTCCCATTGGACACATTTTTGTCATTTAAAGATAGAATTTGACTTTCCTTAGAGTAAGGAAGCAAATTAAAGAATGAAAATGTGCAGAACAGATAGAATTTTAGTTGTGGGAAGGTGAAAAAGCTGATCGGCAGATGAATGAAGGGCTGTGGGCCTGCAGCCTCCCCTGGATCCGCCCATGACTGTAGTCCAAAATATTTATAAAATAAATAAAATCTATTAATGGTGATTCATTAGATCACGGTGGAACAACTTTGGGTTTATCAATTTATCTTTTTTATAACGGGAATTTCAGAAAACTAAATTATCGAAATAAGAAGAATGAATTTCAATGATTTCTATGCGGGCTTTATGACCCATACAGGTTCCACGTATATGGGCCAGGCGTTTTAAATCTCTAAAACTTATTGTTTTTATGTAAAAGCATGGATTAGGGCCCCTCAGCTTCACGGGGGTACTTATTTTTGTTGCTTCTTCATGGATAGAAACCTATTTGATGTCGTTCTTATCTCTTAAAAGACTACCTCTCCTCTCCATTGTCAGAAAGATAACATCTTATGAACTGATTTTGAAAAAAGCAAAATAAGAAGGGTAGTTAAAATCAGAATGTAGAAACATTAATTTCCAAGACTAGGCAAGATTCTTAGTGATTTCATATTTTCCAGGAAGATTACAGGAAACTGTTTTGTAGAGAAAAACTTCAGAAAATGAAGTTCTTCCTTAACTATTAAAAGAAAAATAATTTCTTAAAAATAATTTATTCTTCCTTGCTAAAAATAATTTCACCTTAAGGCCCGGGGTGTTGGGGAGGGGGATGAACAGGCAAAAAAAAAGTTCATTTCATAGTTATGTTAAACTAGAAGTAAAATCTGATACAAATCTCCGTGCGAAGTGCTTCGCATGGGTCCACCTAGTAACAAATAAAAACAACGACAAGAAACATTATTATGTATTTATTGCAAATGTCTGAAATGCTGGTTTAAAACAAAAATACATCATTGATTATTTCATTTTATTTTTCAGAAGCACACAATAAAAAATAATAGAAGAAAACTATTTATTTATTATTGGACTGCCACAGAGTAGACAAACACTATAGGGTCATGGGCAATACCTATTATCTATGGAAATTATGAAGTAGAATTGTAGGATCTGAAAACTATAATTGACCCTTTGCACTCGACACCGTTTCGGACGTTCCCTACCAGCAACTCGACACGACTTATTCGCGAAAATGTACACCCTGAAAACATAATATTATACAGTAAAATTTTAGAACCAGGTAAGAAATTGTAATGAAGTTTAGTTTATATGTATTTGTGAAGCTACAAGAACACATAGTTACAAAAAAAAAATTAAATTTTATAATTTTTAACCGACTTCGAAAGAGGACGTTACTCAATTCGATACGTATGTGCCTTTTTTTTTTTTTTTTCTATGTATGTCCACCGATTACTCAGTGATGGGTGGACCAATTGGAACGAAACCTTTTGCATCTTGTAGAGTATTTTCCCAATGTGGTCCCATTAAAACCTTTTTTGCGTTCTTAATTTATTAAAGAAGTTATTGGGAAAAAAACACGAAACAAATTATTTAATTATCGCTCAAAATATTTACTTATTTGAAAAAGATATGGCATATATATCATAAGGTATGCTCCAACAAGCTATTAAAACACGTTGATAAATAACAAACTGATCATGTACTATCCCCGCTTTTTTTAATCTAAATTTGATTGGTTGATTTCAAGCAATGCTCAATAATGTTTTAATGGTCAATGAATCGGTTGGGAAAACAAACCAATCAAATTCAGAATTAAAAGAGTGGGGAGAACATGTGAAGTTTGTTAGTTATTGACGTGGTTTAAGTGCTTGTTGGAACAAACCTTATACATAACCTTAAATAAATTTTCATTTTAATAAAGATATATAATATCAGTAGAAAATCGCTGTTGTTTTCTGAAAAATGAAGCACTTCTTTATGGTTCCGGCAAAGTTATTGTTGTTTCGACCCTGTTCCTGGAAAATTTTGCCAAGAAATAAAACTCATAAACATTTTTTTAGGTTGCTTAAAAGATTTTTTTTATAGATTTAAGAAGATTAAAGCGCATTAATCACCGATACAATACAATACAATACAATACAATAAGGCTTAACGGACCCGAAGGCCCGACGCCGACACCACCAATCGGTCCCTACATACCTCCATCCACCTACCACCGTCCAATCCCAAATTCACAAGATCTGCTTTCACCGAATCTTCCCACCTTCGCCTAGGCCTACCCCTCGGCCGTTTTCCAGTCGGCAAAGCGTTTATCAATCTTTTAGGAATTCGTTCACTACTAAGACTCGTCATTTTGCATGCCCACTTTAGCCGACGCGCAGTTATAGACTCGATTACATTTGCCGGGTAAAGCTCACGCAATTCCGCATTGTGTAGCCGTCTAAATTCTCCTGTTGACTCATCTTTCTTCGGCCCGAATATTCTACGCAGCACTTTATTTTCAAACACTATAAGGCGTTTCTCATACCTTACTGTAAGCGGCCATGTTTCACAACCGTAAAGAACAGTCGGAAGAATTATAGTTTTGTAAATCCTAATTTTTAAATTTCGGGATAAAAGGCGTGACCCAAGTAATTTTGCAACCGAGAAATAACAAGCATTTCCCGCCTTTAATCTAGCCTTAATTTCCTCTTCGATTTCGTTTTTTCTACTTACAGTAGATCCTAAATATCTAAATTTCTCAACGGCTTCGAATATTTCCTCTTCTACTTCAATATCGCCAAAATTGTCACCGTTTCTACAACTAACCATATATTTTGTTTTTTCCGTATTTATTTCTAGCCCTACTTCTTTTCCGGCTTCCATCAATGCTTTTGTATTTAGTTCTATCGTTTCCACGTCGTCGCCAAGCAAAACCAAATCATCAGCGTAACCGAGTACGGATATATTTCCCCCCAGATTCAAACCCTTTCCGGTATTTATCACCTCCCTAATGACATATTCTAGAGCTAAATTAAATAAAACAGGGGATAGCGAATCCCCCTGTTTCAAACCAGAGTGAACCTCGAACTTCTCAGAAAAATAACGACCGATTCTTATTTTATTGAACGTTTCGGTCATACACGTTTTTACTAAGTTTACTAACTTCTTCGGTCAGGATGTTATACAGTTTATTGCGGTCTATTGAATCATAAGCCATTTTAAAGTCGACATACAGTTGATGAACAATACCATTATATTCTAATTTTTTCTCTAATATTTGACGGAGGGAGAATATTTGGTCTACGGTAGATCGGTTCCGTCTGAAACCACATTGATAATCTCCGATAATTTCCTCGGCGTATTTGGTTATACGGCTAGTCAGTATTGACGTAAATACTTTATAGCAGACCGGAAGTAGTGAGATCCCACGGTAGTTATTAGTGTCTGTCCGCGACCCCTTCTTGTGAATCGGTATAAGTATAGACTATTTCCATTCTTCGGGTACTTTCTCATACTCCCAGATCTTTTTAATCAAAAGATGTATTTTTGAAATCCCAGCTTCCCCACATGATTTGATTAGTTCGCTAGGAATATTATCCGTCCCCGCTGCTTTATAGGATTTTAATTTTCCGATAGCTATTTCGACTTCCCCTATACTCGGTTCTTCTAATAACGGTTCAGCACTTTGAAATTCCAAAAGTGGTGATAGACGGGTATTTTCTGGATTCAAAATACTATCAAAGTGCTCTTTGAACTTCCTTACTATGTCTACCGGATCCGCTATGATGTTATTATTATTATCCCTAATACCAGTCGTAACTGGTCCTAGACGTTTACGTGATAAATTTATGCCTTTATACATATCTCTAACGTTATTTTGGATTCCATTATTTTCTATTTCTATTATTTTGTTTTTGAGATATTCTCTTTTTTTATTTTTAAGCAATTTAGTCGTTTCGTTCCTTATGCCTCGAAAGTAGGCACGATTGTCTTCGCTAGGATTATTTAAAACTTTGAGTTTAGCGGCTTTTCTTTTCTCACACGAGTTTAAACATTCTTCATCGAACCATGGTTTATTCTTATTATTTTCCCTTTTGCCCAGACACAAATTACTGACCACTTTAATATTATCCCTAATCCCTTCCCACAATTGATCAATGTCTTCACCATTCTCTGTCGATGGTTCTAATACATCAAATCTATTCTTGAGTTTTCAATTTCAATTTCAAATTGTTTTCTAATCGCCGGAATTTTAAGTTTTTCCAGATTAAAATATTCGGTATGAGATCCGGTTTCAAACCTTTTTTTTATTGAAAGTCTTTGCCGAACTTTAGCGACTACTAGTTCGTGATCCGACCCGCATTCCGCCCCTCGGTACGACCTAACATTAATAACACTATTTTGCCACCTATGCTGCACCAAAACGTGATCGATTTGATTTCTTGTTTGTGAATCCGGTGATGTCCAGGTATATTTGTGAATAACTTTATGTTTAAAAGTTGTACTTTTGATTATTAAATTTTTAGAAGTAGCAAAGTTAATCAATCTGATTCCGTTATCATTACTAATTTCGTGTAAACTTTCTTTTCCAATTGTCGGATAATATATTTCTTCCCTGCCTACCTTTGCATTAGCGTCTCCTAGAACTATCTTCATGTAGTTTCGCTGTAATTTATCGAAGACCCACTCTAGTTTATCGTAAAATTTCGACTTAACTTCGTCATCGCTGTCTTCGGTCGGAGAATGTATGTTTATTAACGCGATTTTAGACCACCGCCCCTGAAATACAGCTACTGATATCCTGTCTCCGAAAAATTGAACGTCCCTCAAAGCGGATATCAACCTATTCCTAATCAGAAACCCAGTGCCTAAACAATAATTTTCGCCCCCGCCGTAACAAATTGTGTACTTACCTTCTCTTAAAGAGCCCTCCCCCGGCCAGCGTACCTCTTGCAGCGCCACGATATCTATACCGTACCTCTCAACCTCATTCGAAACCGATTTTAACCCACCCGCTGTATTCAAACTTCTGACGTTCCACGTCCCTAATACTAAATCTCTTAATTTCAACTTTCGCCATGATTCCCCTAAAGCAGTCCCCACCCGGAGACCCGAACGGGGGACTAGTTTACCTCCGGATAATGAGCGTTTTACCTTAGGAGAATCCATGACTGTTTGTGGTGTTTGGGTGAACTAAAAAATGTGAGTAGGGCGTTCAAACCTACGTCACACCCTCCAGCAAGCCTGGGGGGGGGCGCTCTCATTGTTGGTCAGCGAGTCCTACGGACTTAGCCGGGAGGAACTTCCTGGGAATTTCCACCGACCATCCCCACATCCGCCACCCGTGGGACGCTCCCCATACGCGGTAATGAGACCCGCGCGAGGATTAATCACCGATAACAGTAAAAAATCCTAAATGAAAGCGCGAGGATTAATCACCGATAACAGTAAAAAATCCTAAATGAATGTCTAAACGACGGATGGACAGCATAATCATAAAACCACAAAATTCATAGAATTTAAAGAAAGGCCGAGCATTAATAACCCTTTTTAAAAGAGATTCGTAAAATCGTAGCCATTATTGTATTAAATTAGATTTTGATTTCGATTTTGATTCCGCTCGCTATGCACATTAAAAAGGAATTCAGTACTTCCTGGAAAAGCTATTTTTCAGTTGATTTAGAAGCCTTAACAAAAGATTCAGGCACCTCTGTCAGCTTCCGGATACACTCGATCACTGTCGGATATTAATATACTATGTAATCATAAAATCTTGTGCGGATTCTTCATTCTGGAGTGACACTTTTGTTATGTTTTCCAGATTACTATTATCAGTTTTTAATTATTTTTCTGCAACTATTGAGGTGTTTAGATGAAAATTGCTGTAAGTGCCAAATTATTGATTTTGAGATAACAAATAACTATTAACTAAGCTTAAATTTGGTTTGAAAATTAAGAAAAATATTATGGATATGACCATAATATGGACTTATTATTATTCCAGTCATGAAATAAATACATCCCGCTAAAAAATTTTAATATTATTTTCTTCCATCTCCAATTCTATCTATGATGGTGAATTGTCTAATTTTATTTCTGTAAGTTACGATAGCGTCCCTAGGGTCGCACTCGATAAGAGAGTCTAGACACAAAAATCTTAATGATAGTCATTTGTGAAGAATTGTTCTCATTTCGTGGCAGTCATATTCTCAGATACCGAAATAACAAACTATATGTTGTTTATTATATTTACCAATAAAACTGGTCAAAAAACGGTCAAAATCCCAACTGTTCAGTGGCATACCTACGACATCTTGAAGTTGCCGGATTCATGTTACAGCCGAGCAAAACTGAACACCTCCTCTCGGAACACAGATGTATGTAATAAACAAGTACCGAAGACAATATTCGGAGGACAAAGGAAAAAAAATTGTCATTGTGGAAACAAAGTTTTAAGTGTCTTCCTGATGGAACATTAGTCTTTACAAAAAATCAAAGTAGACAGGGTGTTGAAAGGTCTGTACTGCACCGGCAAACGATTAAATCACTCTGAATTAAAAAGATTAGAAAATGTGTAATATGCCATAAAATGTAATCAGAAATAAGGATAGACATAAGTATTTATATACTGTTTTAAAAAATATATAAGATGGCAAATGGCTAACGTGGAAAAAGAAGTTACATAGGATAAGATAACCCCAGAGGATGAGCCAATAGCTCGAAACGTTGGGAAACAAATAAACTTTAAACACGGAAGAGACTCCTTCATTAACCCTTTAACTGCTACTAACACAGATATGTGCGGTGGGCAGGCGTGCCTCTAGTGCTACTATCACAGATTTGTGATTCTGAACGTCTGCTACTCGCACATATTTCTGTGCTGCTGAAACGGCATGTAGCGGTCTCTAAATCAATCTGTGGACTCTTTGATTACCCAGTAGGTAGCGCTTTTCATTCTATGCCAGGTCTGAGTGGCCAGACCTTTTTATACCTGGTTTGGCATAGGCCAAACTGTTCAAGTCCCACAGTATAGTTCGTAGTAAACACAAAAATAGAAAATTAACGATGTATTGCTGTGATGTTTATGAAGTACCTTTGAGCTTATTGCCGTGCTTTGAAATGTATCACAAGAACATTATTCAAAAAAAAAAAAAAAAAAAAAAAAAAAAAAGAATTGACACTAACAACGGTCCAAAGGTCTAAAGTCCGGATATAATGAGGATGATTTTTTTTTTTTAAATCGGAAATGACGAATTTGCGATGAAAAACTAGCAAAAAGAACTCAGTACTGGGTGGTTGCTCAAGCGGCAGCCCCGTAACACCCACTCAAGGTTAAGCCTTGGACTGTTCCGCAGCGAACAGGTTAAAAAAACCCATATATTAAAGCACTCTTCCTCACTAAGTGAAGAAAAAAAAACCTAGCAGATATAATTATAATATAAAGACCCGGGATAGACGAACGTGGTATAGCGCTACCTGGGTGGGCTGACTTTTATTTCGCGAGGGACCTACCGAATAGATCTCGTCCTTCCCACCATGGATAGAACAACCAAATAATGAACCAAACTCACTTGTAGTATATAAAGAATAAAGAATAACAAAAAAAAAAATAAAGAAATAAAAAAAAACCGACTTCGAAAACCCGAAATCACTTCAAAATGCACTTCTGTATAAAAAAAAGCATACAGAATTTGTTTTAGAAATCAACGCATTGCTTCCTTCCGCCTTGTTTTAGAAATTATCTTCCGCCACTAAAAAGTATGAAATAAAAAACATTTTATAAAAAAATTAAACTGACTTCGAAAAATAGGAACCAATAAAAATAAATCCACTGAAAAGTATGAAATAATTACCTTCTGATTTTCATGAATACGCAGCAAAGTTTAAAATCGTATGAAAAGCGGAAAAATGCATTAAAACGAATAATTTTATTTTGATTAGTACGAATACATATTAACTGTTAATAAAAATTATTAAATTAAAATATTAAATACCATGTTCAATACTTAACAATCTTTTCGGAGGCGGCGCAAAATTTAAAATTGTTAACACTAAAATTAGGAAAATCTTAAAATTTTCTATTTTGCGCCGCCTCCGAAAAGATTGTTAAGTTGGACATGGTATTTAATATTTTGATTTAATAATTTTTATTAACTGTTAATATGTATTTGTACTAATCAAAATAAAATTATCCGTTTTAATGCATTTTTACGCTTTTCATACGATTTTAAACTTTGCTGCGTATTCATAAAAATCAGAAGGTAATTATTTCATACTTTTCAGTGGATTTATTTTTATTGGTTCCTATTTTTCGAAGTCGGTTTAATTTTTTTTATAAAATGTTTTTTTTTTTTTTTTATAATTTTATTTTAATTTCAAAATTATTTTTTTTTAAATTTTATATATTTTTTTATAATTTTAATATTATTATCATCATTATTATAAAGCGTAAAAAATCTAATTGGAGAAGTACAAACAGTTAAAACATTGCGAGATGGGACACTTTTAGTTGAAGTTTTCTCAGATATCCATTCAGAAAAGCTCCTAAAATGTGAAAATCTATTTAATCACTTTCCGGTTAAAGAAGAAGCACATGGGAAACTAAATCAAAGTAAAGGTATTATTTGGTGCCAAGAACTAAATTATTGTACAATTGGGGAAATAAAAGATGAATTAAAACCACAAAATATAGCCGATGTTAAAAGATTAACGTACTATACAAATAATAAAAAACACCGCGAGCCACGACTGCCATTTATCACCAAAAGCGAAATATCCTATAAATAGTTTATACGATTTGTTTATATCCTTATATGTTAAAAACTGAAAATTATTTGCATTGTCTCCGTAGCGGAGCCCTCGAGTTTGAAGACAAATTTTAAATGGCTCCGTTCCGGTGACCTCGAGTGCAAAGGGTTAAAAACAATCAGAAATCAAATCCCATCAAGAGAAGGCCGTGGGTTCGTAGTCCGCTAGATGGCCTAAGGATTATTTTAATATTATTATGATATCGCTTTACATTAGGTTTTTACAAAATCGACCGTTTGAGTCGAAAAAAAAAGTAGCATTTTATGCTAACAAGGCCCGGTTAGGTCGTTCCTCCGGAACGGACCGGGTTTCACGTTTTAAGGCTGAACGAGTCCGTTTCGAGTTATTGGCCGACGAGTGCGCGTCCCCCCGCTACTCGCTTCTCGCTCCTGGCTCTCTCTTCTGTCCTAACGAACTTTTCATGTCCCACGCTTTTCTCATTGTTTTTTGCAACTGGATTTCTTCTATGTTCTTTGATATTTGGTACCTGATTGATTTATGGAACCTACCCGGACTGTTTATATGGTTAATTGAAATCTATCACCTCCTCGCTCATCCCCTTCTGCCCTTACGGCTTTCCATGCCTGGAACCCCCATTGTCACTAGTGATACGCCCTTTGATTTCAAAGGAGTATAATTCCCAGCCCAGTTCGGGTCGCATTAGCGATGACGATAAATAAAGCTTAAGGGCGATCACTGAGGGTAACTGGTATCAATTTGGAATCCCCATGTTTTCCTCATGGTCAGCTTTAACCGTCGGGCGCGTCAAGAATGTTACGCTGTCGGGCGCGTGTATCTAAGAGATCTTCTAACCATTATCATCATAAAACATTATATCATTTTTTCTAAACTTAAACATTATGTGTTTCATTCGAATCCTTATGAATGGAAAGCATTAGTTTAAAAAAAAAAAAATATAAAATAGTCTTGTATTCCATTTCGAAAAGTAGAAAAATATGACACCGGGCGCGTGTATCCCTCAGATAATAGGCTTTACAGTAATTCAGGTATGAAATAAAGTTAGAAAAATATATATGTATACTTTAAATGTTACGTAGAGACACTAAATCAATAAATAAAAAGAGAAATGTGGAATTGAAAAAAATTATGTCAACGGGCGCGTTGTATCAAGCAGATTAAAAAGTAATGGCATGTAAATTACATAACACTATTTAATGCAATTGCACTACTGAACTTTAAAGAAGGACCTGTGGAATACATAACTGGTAGTCCAACACCACCACCCTCAAGAAGGCAGTTTGGTGAATATTTTTCTTTAAAATGTGTATCTCACAGATAACGCGCCCGACGGAGGGTTAAGTTGCATGCTCTAGAGTAGGTTCATCTAAAGACGTAATTATATATGCCCCAGAGGGTAAAACTAAAAATATAGTGTACCTTAAAGCTTTGTAATAATAATCTATTAATGCTATTTTTGTTGTG
>CAJVQU020000054.1:0-20679 GCA_911387785.2 Aelia acuminata
GGGTACCTTTAAAATACGACATTCTTTTTAAATTTAGAGCGAGGGGGGCCCAAAAAAATCAATAATTCAAGTTTTTCAGATTTCATCGGTTTGATGATGGGTTCCAATATAATTGGGGGTGGTACCTTTAAAATACGACATTCTTTTTAAATTTCGAGCGGGGGGGGGGGACAAAAAAATTAATAACTCAAGTTTTTCTGATTTTATCGGTTTGATGGTGGATTCCAATATAAGGGGTGGTACCTTTAAAATACGACATTCTTTTTAAATTTCGAGCGGGGGGGGGCCCAAAGAAAGTAATAATACAAGTTTTTAAAATTTTATATTATTTATTATTATTAATTTATATTAATATTATATTATTTTATAGCTAATCTAAAAACTAACCGGGATTTAAAATAAAACTTTAAGCCCAAGTTTAAAATTGTCTGGTAAAGTTTTAAGAAAGTAGGGTTTAAGTTTTTTATTTTTTACATCTCATATTTGACTATTAACTAGTGTTTATTTAGCTATTATTAACGCTCCATTTATTTAGCACTTATTGAATTTTTCAGCAGAGGTGAGATTAAGTATAAGTAACAGATGTAAAAGGAACTAATAGAGAACATAATTGGAATAAAAAGACTATAGACAGGTAACTAAAATGTACCAAATTAGTCTTTTGCCATAATACATATTAATTAAATTCAGAATATAACAAACACATAGTGAAATTAGATAACGTCTACTTGTGGAGGTTTCACTAGAAACAGGTTATGAAACAGCGAGCTACCTCAAACCAAGCTGGATGTTTTACAAGCTACTATTAAAAGATAAAAATTAAATTTTATAAATGAGATAGATAACGTTAATTTATAACTTTTTACAACAATGATGTACATTTTGTTTTTTATTAGAATTCACAATTTCTATTTACTGTAGTGCTAGTAGGCGCACAATGATTTTATTTAACCTGTCTTTTGCTAAAACAATGGGAAAAACAGATTTTCTCCTAGTCCTAGCCGGAAAAAATTTATTTCTGCTTATTCCTCCTAAATATCGAAAGAAAATTAGGTGTTGTGCCACTTTATCAACTTACACCGCCATCTGTGGGAAATTTATAGAACTTACAAATAATCACACTGTAGTATAAATAAGCCTTTAATTTGCAAAAAAAGAGAATATTGAGGCCATTAATCGAGATAAATAACTTCCCTATCTTTTAAGTTGGACGAAACTACAGACAAGAGCAAAATTTTATAAAAATCGGTTGAGTAGTTTCTGATTTTACCCCCCGGCAAACAACAAAAAGGTTATGAAATCGAAATATGACGCCATGTTAATACATCGAAACACGACCTACTGTATTTGCAATAATTCCTAATAAAAGAAATATTGTGGTCAATAATCAAGATAAAAAATGACAATTAAACTATCCGAAGGAATTCATTTTTTCATTCGAGGACAAAAAATATTAGCTAATCTTTTGAAGAATCTTTGGCAGTGATTTCTAGGCTTGATTTCCCGCCACTCCGGGAGACACCAGTGGTCGCGCGTGAGCAATTCCTTCACACCTCAGTTTTTGGCTATTCTATAATTTTTCAGCAGCGTTCTTCGCCATATTTTTGTTTCTTCTAATTTAGAATATGTTTATCATTAAATTATTAATCTATTTAAGGTGTTTTCATCAGTTTAACGCATTTATTAAAATTTATTTATAGAAGTGGAAAGAATAGATGAGACTGAACAAGAATTTAAGTTTAAACATGGCGCCAGTTTTAAACATGGCGTAAAGTTCTATTTTAAATCCGCTTTGGTTTTAGATTAGCTGAAACGTTCTCTTTATCATTGAATTTTGATTTGATTGTATTGAAAAGAATAGTATATAATTAATTCGACGCTTTATAGCTACTGAGCCAGAGCAAGGCGTGGCTCGGACTGCTCCCATTTAATAAGGAAAACGTATTAAATATATACGTTCATATCACAATAAGATATTGTAGCTAATTACCTGCAGCTCAATTACACTTCCGTTAAGATCTTAGATAATTCTTGAAATATTTTAGAATGAACTATGCAGTACATTATATCTTTCCTGCAAACCTAAAACCCCAATTATATTGGAATCCACCCTCAAACCGATAAAATCTGAAAAAACTTGAATTATTACTTTCTTTGCCCCCCCCCCCCCCCACACGAACTAGCTAGAGACTGACCTCGAAACTGTGTGAAAGAGAGAAAAGCTGTTGTGGTACTTTGCCTGTACCATTTGAAGTCCTGGCTCAATTTTATTCACCATCCTGAAAGTTAGCTGATAAGATTGGTACCTCATTTTTTAGAATTATTGTTACAGAAAAGGGTTTAATGTTTAATTTTCAAAGTATAATAATTTGTACAATAATTTTGTTATTGTACAAATGAAAAATAGAAAACATATCAGTATTAAATAAAAAGAAATAAGCGAAATACACAAGATTTTTAGCAAGTGTGAGGGAAATGCTCACGAAGCGACCACCGTGTAACTGTTGGTGTAATTATCATTTTAAATTTGATCAATTCCTACCTGCAAAATTTGTTAAGTAAATTGTAAATGTTTGTAAACAAAATGATTCGAATAGAAATTAAAGCTATTAGAATGTCAATACATGTTATTTAAATAATTCCAGTCATCGAAAGAGCTAAAATGGAATTATTCTACTTGACATAGTATTTCCTAACTTTGTCATTTCATTTCAGAAATATTGCTTAAACATTAAATTAACGAAAACACAATAAATGAAAGTAAATGAAGGGTTTCATAAATTACCTATTTATGAAATATAATAACATTTAAAATTGAAATAATAAAGAAGTAGCTGACCCGTGCGAAGCATTCGTCCCTTGCTTGTAACTCGCAAAGGACGGGGACAATCGGAAAAGTGTATACATATAACCAAAAATGTTCGTCTCGACAAACTGAAAAAAGCGACACCTTCGAAAAAGCCCTGCAACTATTTTCGTTGAGAATTATAGTTTTTCGCTTACAACTCTCAAACAATGGGGTTAATCGAAAAAAATTTCATGACCGAAAATGATCTTGAAAATCTTAAATTATTGAGGCCATTTAGAAACTTCTAAGACCATTTTGATTTCCAATAACCGCGGTTTTACCCTTATAACTCTTAATCGAAAATGAAATGAGTGATTTGTATATTTTTCCGGAGTAGGTAGTGGTTAAGGAAAGCTTTGAAATGATGCTTCGTTCATAAAATTTGTATTAAGGAATTTAATTTTTTTTTAGTTTCTCGTATATAATTCGGCAAATACAGATCAAAAAGTATTGCTTTCTTCTTACTTTAAGAGGCTTAACTATTGCAAATAGAATGATCTATCTGAAGATTAAATCGGTTCAGTGGTTTAGCCGTGTTTCGTACATCATAAATCTGAAATGTTTACGATTTTTGTGGAAACCGTGTTCCAACTCCTCTAATTCAAAAACACCTAGTTTAAATGAAAAATGTTTTAGATAAAAGTTGCAGAGCATCAAATTTAGCATGAAACAAGCTAATTACACACAACATAAGCTAAACCCTGCGTGGAAGTACAAATGAAAACGTGGAAGAATTCGGAGTGGTAACTTCCTGCGAAGACTTCGGTTTTTGAAGTATTAACCATCTTGAACTAATTAAACAACCATTTTCCATGTGTTGAAATAAAAGATATATTTGCCAAGTACCTACCTGTCTCAGTAGTTATTTTTATGGATATTTTATCAAATCCCCTGATACTTCAAAAACCGAAGTCGTTCATCGTTACCAGTGAATATTTTTGTTGTACTCATCCTAGCTTTTCTTATTATTCTGTTTTCCTTTTTAAACGGTAAATAATATGTTGAACTGTTGCACAACTCTCATCGTTAATAAAAACGATTTCTCGCAGTGTTTTGGTAAATTGGTAATCACTATTTCTTGTCCAGGAATAGCTGTATGCGCACCCATTTTGAGCTAAAGCTCGAAATGGACTGGTTACTTATATTTAAATTGTTTATTTTTGTTTTCATTGAAAGAATGAAAAGGTTAGCCCCCCACTCGAAATTTGACTCATTCATTTGTTTTGTACTTTGAATTAACAGATTACAATTATAATACACAGTAATCATAACACACACTACACATTAAAATTAAACAATGGAAATCAAGCCTTTTTCAAAAAGTTGTTTCACTGCCAAAGATTCTTCAAAAGATTAGCCAATTATGTCTGTCCTCAAATGAAAAATGAATATCTTTGGATAGTTTAATTGCAATTTTTAATGTTTAGATAAATATAATAAGCGATAAAAAAAAAAAAAAAAATACCATGACCTCTTTTAAATTTACGCTAATTATTCCCTGCATATCAACATCATTTAATACTTATGTGGGAGTAACTGTTACATCAATTATGATGTTATTGATGCAAACCTCATCTAAACAAAAATATATCTTGTTTGGTACTACTCAATTGAAATTAGTGATAGAAAATACATGCAAACTATTTCCTAAATGTAATACTTTATTGATGGTGTCGGCACCCCAATATAATATATTTTTGACCGATGAGAAACAAATTGCCATCATCGACATTGATGTGCAATGCATCATCAATCTAGATGATGAAGCAACAGAAATTAACAAGTACTTTGCTGGGTGTAATGACCTAAAATGTTGCAATTTGGATTAATTAAATATTTGTAAAATACTTTATTTCTAAAATGTTTACAATAACAAAAAAGGATTATTATAAGGTGCTGGATACAATCGCATGTTCCATTAATTCATTTGTCTTATTACTTCTGGTCAAAAAGTCCGTAGGGATCTTCACTCACCCTCGTTGATGACTCAGAATTCCTGGAAAATTTCCTATTGTTGTTTCACTACATGTTTTTTAGCTCCGTCTTCAAAAAGTCAATGTCATTGTTTACAGTTGTTATTGTTTTGTTTTTTGTAATTGTTTAATTAACCATTTTATTTCATCTGTACAGCTATTATTAATTATAGTAAAAGAGTTTGTTATAACTTTATTTCTATCTTTACTTATTTTGATTTTGAACTGTGAAGTTTTCAGTTATGATTGAAGTATTATAAGATTTATTATATAAGATTAAATTGAAAATGTGTGGTAAAAGTTCGATAAATAAAAAGCAATACAATTTTAATATTAAAAAGGAATGTGTCAGTAATATTGGAGCTTTACCTTCAGATTAGGTCATTTCTGAAAATATTAGTTAAAAGGAAATGTTAGTGATATTTCTGGAAATATCACAAAAAGTTTATTATATTAGTTGAATTACGTAATACCCAGTGCACATCAATGTCGATGATGGCAATTTGTTTCTCATCGGTCAAAAATATATTATATTGGGGTGCCGACACCATCAATAAAGTATTACATTTAGGAAATAGTTTGCATGTATTATGCATTATGTATTATTGTATGTAGTATGCATCACTAATTTCAATTGAGTTGTACCAAACAAGCTATATTTTTGTTTAGATGAGGTTTGCATCAATAACATCATAATTGATGTCACAGTTACTCCCACATCGGTATTAAATGATGTTGATATGCAGGGAATAATTAGCATAAATTTAAAAGAGGTCATGGTATTTTTTTTTTTTTTTTATCGCGTTTTTATTTCTCGATTTGATCAGTCATGAAGTAATTTGAAATAATCATGAGTAATTTGGATTATTACTACATATAAACGTTAAAAATTGCATTTAAACTATCCAAAGATATTCATTTTACTTTCACTTACCTATATATGAAATATATAGTAAGTGGAAGTATTGCGATCGTGAAAATTTTCGACATCCGGTTTTCAACGGAAATACACGTTTTGGGGTCCCCTGAGTCCAATTAACCAAGTCCCGCGAAATGGTCTGTGTGTGTGTGTGTGTGTGTGTGTGTGTGTGTGTGTGTGTGTGTGTGTGTGTGTGTGTGTGTGTGTGTGTGTGTGTGTGTGTGTGTGTGTGTGTGTGTATTTGAACAGACTAGCTCAAAAACTATAAACCGTGCGAACCTGAAATTGGGTATTTAGTGTATAGATATGCCCGCGATGTGACAGCAAAAATTTCATCAAATTTGCTCAAAAGGAGGGGGTACTTTATTTAATAACTTTTTACGTTTTTTTCGATTTTCTCAAAAACGGCTCTAACGATTTTGATTAAACTGAGTATTTGATCTACATATATGCCCGAGATATGACTGTAAAAATTTCATCAAAATTGATCAACCGGAGGGGGGACTTTACTTAATAAATTTTGTATCATTTTCACGTGTTTTTTTTATTTACTCAATAAGGGTTTTAACGATTTTGATCAAACTTAGTATTTGATGTATTTATATGCCCGAGATATGACTGTAAAAATTTCATCAAAATTGATCAACAGGAGGGGGGACTTTACTTAATAAATTTTGTCCGATTTTTACCTTTTTGATCGATTATCTCAAAAACGGCTTTGGCGATTTTTATCAAATTCGTTATGTTTAATGAAAATTAGTTGTTATTTAATATCAGGTAAGCTTTATCATTATTAAAATGTTCTGAGGGGGCTTAAATGGGGAAGGGGCTTTTTTTGTTTTTCTATAATTTACCTTTGTTTTAGTTTATATTGGGAAATTATCTGTCTCTCATCACGCTTAAAAATAAGAAACGGCTAAATATGATATATGAAGAAAATCAAGTAAACATATACAGGAGAAAAAAAGAAAAATATTCCGTCAACTCATATAACACCTTGAGCTCACGCATGACAACGCCTTTAATGACAAACCAATGCGTTATAATTAAACTGTTCTGTTCATCATTAAATAATAAAACGCATTAATTTCTAATCTAAGTAAGTTGGTAAGTGAAAGTTGTGTGTTGCGTGCACGCACCAGATTTTTTCATTTGAGGACAGACAAAATTGGCTAATCTTTTGAAGAATCTTTGGCAGTGAAACAACTTTTTGAAAAAGGCTTGATTTCCATTGTTTAATTTTAATGTGTTGTGTGTTACACACACACACAGACCATTTGGCGGGACTTGGTTATTTGAACTCAGGGGAACCCAAAACGTGTATTTCCGTTGAAAACCGGTAGTCAAAATTTTTCTTCTACTTTTAAATTTTTTTTTACTTTTAAAATTAAAAAAGAATGATTGTAATGATAACTATAACCCATTTTTTCTACCTATGCTATTTGAATTATGAATCCAACTACAACACATATATTTAATTAAATTACACCACTTTTAAGCATAACAGAAGCTTACAATCCAGAGAAAACCTTTTTTAACTTTGTGAAATAATATATGTGCAGATATATAAGAAGTTACTTCAATCTATTCAGTTTTCACAAAATCTTGCATTTTTTTTTGTTTATGTCAGTTCATCTGTCTTGTCTAAATATACGAAGCTATTTCTTCTTAATTTCTTTTTCATTTTTTTATGGAATGGGGGATAAGGATTTTGTTTCAAGGTCAATTTTACTTCGAAAGATTTGTTTTACTGGAGTTCGGTAAAAAAAAAAGACTTTTTGCCTAAAATACAAATTTTAACAAAATTTTTGACCAGTGATTGGAAATACGACAAAGTTACAAATGCCCTTAAAGATGTTAAAAAGATTTTTTTTTTCATTAACAGCGTCCGTCGGTTAACCGGAGAGTCGGTTAAACGGGAGTCGGTTAAGCAAGAGTATACTGCAATTGCTAATTGTGAGAGTGCAATTTTCTAAAGGTACAGTTAATTCTAGTTAAGACGAAACCACATTAATAGCACGACGAGACCTTACATTTCCTGTGATGTTAGAGGATTAGTAGTTGGCTACGTACGGCGGAGGAGCCTTTACGTACTTTACTAGCCGTTACGGTACTAAAACGGTAGGTTTTAGGGCTTTAAAACATAAACCCCAGCTTAGTTTAACTATAACTAGCTTAGTGTAACTAAACTATTAAGATCCAGTTTTAGTTTTAAAAGAACTAAACTATTAAGATCCAGTTTTAGTTCTAAAAGAACTAAACTGGGTCTTAATGCTCGTATCGCAATTTATTAAACCCAATTTGATCCTTTGAATCACTACGTTTAGGTCGATATTTTATTTTGGAAACGAACATTGAGAATGTGATAGCCAAAAGCTCCGTGAAATTTTGAATCCAACGAATACCACATTCATGGCATTTAAGCACGTCAGGACCTTATAATTTAAGAAAACCCGATTTTTAGGCTTTGTGAATTAATGCATGTGGGAAGGGATGGGATTTTATTACCGTGTTGACGTTGCGGTTCAATTAGGCATTAATAAATTACAACAGGCCTACAATGGTCTTGGTGCCGAGAGTTTTATAGCTGATTGTGAGTATAATTGGTGCGCTGAATCCAAATTTGCCATTAGTTTTCCTCTCCTTCAGCTCTAATTGTTGAGATATATAAATGGCGTGACTTGCCTCTTAAAACATAATCACTCGAATAAATATGCAGGTTAATAGCAGGTGAAAAAAACAACAACAAAGATATCAAAATTCTTTACATAAAACATTTTAAGTCACTTAAAACCATATAAACACACACGTAATTTATATAATAACTTTGTAACTTAGGTTAATGTTAGTTAATTTTTTTCTTTCAAGAAATACAATACAATAAGGCTTAACGGACCCGAAGGCCCGACGCCGACACCACCAATCGGTCCCTACATACCTCCATCCACCTACCACCGTCCAATCCCAAATTCACAAGATCTGCTTTCACCGAATCTTCCCACCTTCGCCTAGGCCTACCCCTCGGCCGTTTTCCAGTCGGCAAAGCGTTTATCAATCTTTTAGGAATTCGTTCACTACTAAGACTCGTCATTTTGCATGCCCACTTTAGCCGACGCGCAGTTATAGACTCGATTACATTTGCCGGGTAAAGCTCACGCAATTCCGCATTGTGTAGATGTCTAAATTCTCCTGTCGACTCATCTTTCTTCGGCCCGAATATTCTACGCAGCACTTTATTTTCAAACACCATAAGGCGTTTCTCATCCCTTACTGTAAGCGGCCATGTTTCACAACCGTAAAGAACAGTCGGAAGAATTATAGTTTTGTAAATCCTAATTTTTAAATTTCGGGATAAAAGGCGTGACCCAAGTAATTTTGCAACCGAGAAATAACAAGCATTTGCCGCCTTTAATCTAGCCTTAATTTCCTCTTCGATTTCGTTTTTTCTAGTTACAGTAGATCCTAAATATCTAAATTTCTCAACGGCTTCGAATATTTCTTCTTCTACTTCAATATCGCCAAAATTGTCACCGTTTCTACAACTAACCATATATTTTGTTTTTTCCGTATTTATTTCTAGCCCTACTTCTTTTCAGGCTTCCATCAATGCTTTTGTATTTAGTTCTATCGTTTCCACGTCGTCGCCAAGCAAAACCAAATCATCAGCGTAACCGAGTACGGATATCTTTCCCCCCAGATTCAAACCCTTTCCGGTATTTATCACCTCCATAATGACATATTCCAGAGCTAAATTAAATAAAACAGGGGATAGCGAATCCCCCTATTTCAAGCCAGAGTGAACCTCGAACTTCTCAGAAAAATAACGACCGATTCTTATTTTATTGAACGTTTCGGTCATACACATTTTTACTAAGTTTACTAAATTCTTCGGTATTCCTAGTTCAGTCAGGATGTTATACAGTTTATTGCGGTCTATTGAATCATAAGCCTTTTTAAAGTCGACATACAGTTGATGAACAATACCATTGTATTCTAATTTTTTTCTCTAATATTTGACGGAGGGAGAATATTTGGTCTACGGTAGATCGGTTCCGTCTGAAACCACATTGATAATCTCCGATAATTTCCTCGGCGTATTCGGTTATTCGGCTAGTCAGTATTGACGTAAATACTTTATAGCAGACCGGAAGTAGTGAGATCCCACGGTAGTTATTAGTGTCTGTCCGCGACCCCTTCTTGTAAATCGGTATAAGTATAGACTCTTTCCATTCTTTGGGTACTTTCTCATACTCCCATATCTTTTTAATCAAAAGATGTATTTTTGAAATCCCAGCTTCCCCACATGATTTCATTAGTTCGCTAGGAATATTATCCGTCCCCGCTGCTTTATAGGATTTTAATTTTCCGATAGCTATTTCGACTTCCCCTATACTCGGTTCTTCTAATAACGGTTCAGCACTTTAAAATTCCAAAAGTGGTGATAGACGGGTATTTTATGGATTCAAAATACTATCAAAGTGCTCTTTGAACTTCCTTACTATGTCTACCGGATCCGCTATGATGTTATGATTATTATCCCTAATACCAGTCGTAACTGGTCCTAGACGTTTACGTGATAAATTTATGCCTTTATACATATCTCTAACGTTATTTTGGATTCCATTATTTTCTATTTCTATTATTTTGTTTTTGAGATATTCTCTTTTTTTATTTTTAAGCAATTTAGTCGTTTCGTTCCTTATGCCTCGAAAGTAGGCACGATTGTCTTCGCTAGGATTATTTAAATCTTTGAGTTTAGCGGCTTTTCTTTTCTCACACGAGTTTAAACATTCTTCATCGAACCATGGTTTATTCTTATTATTTTCCCTTTTGCCCTGACACAAATTACTGACCTCTTTAATATTATCCCTAATCCCTTCCCACAATTGATCAATGTCTTCACCATTCTCTGTCGATGGTTCTAATACATCAAATCTATTCTTGAGTTCAATTTCAAATTGTTTTCTAATCGCCGGAATTTTAAGTTTTTCCAGATTAAAATATTCGGTATGAGATCCGGTTTCTAACCTTTTTTTTATTGAAAGTCTTTGCCGAACTTTAGCGACTACTAGTTCGTGATCCGACCCGCATTCCGCCCCTCGGTACGACCTAACATTAATAACACTATTTCTTCATTAATAACACTTTCAAGAAAAACCTATTAAATTTCAAAGATACTCTATTTCACACTTCGGAAGGTTCTTGAATAATACTATTACTAAGGTATGAAGATAAAAAAAATATGATTGCATTATTGGAATCAGAGCCCCAAATATATTTAACCCTCTGTTGAGTTACCTCAGCGGGCACGCTGCTGTGTACGGAGCGCATCTTTGTTTTTTACATATTTTATTAAAAAAATAAGCAATAACTTACCTTTTTTTGTTATTGTTTACTCATTGCTTTAATTTTATACTATTTCTAATCAATGAAAATCATCAGTTGTATAAAGAAAAGGATAGCAAAAAAAAAAAAATAGCTTTGGAGATAAAAAAAAAAAGTTTACTATTGTTAATATAATGTATAGGGATAATATAATAATAAATTGCTTATAATAATAAATGTTGCTCATATGAACATAGGAATAATGGTGGAAGATGGTTGACCGTTGTTATAACCGTTGAATCACATATTTCATTTTTACCAATCGTTAACAGTTTCGAACCAAATTTTAGGTCCTCATCAGTCCTCTTTGGCTGATGCTGTCCCAGTGAACCCATAAGGTAGAGAGTATTGCATTTATAAACATAGGCTTGAGGTATGGGTCAAGGTTTTAAAGGAAAATAATGAAATACACAGCTAGATTTCACGATATACTAATTTAGTAAAACAAGCCTAAAAATTATAGTACCTATTTGTAAAAATAATTCAAACAATATCAGGCAACGTAAAAATCAAAATTCTTGCATTTTAATTTGTGAACAAAGCGCAAAAAATGATAAAATAGTTCATCGGAGATTATCTGAGACTGTAACACGAAAGGGCGCGCCGCTGTGTTTGGACCGCACTTACAGACGTACTGCAAATTAGGCAATATAACTATTGAGGTAAACCGGAAGATCTCGGTCAACAAATACCTGGAATCCTCGGCTCAGTGATTCAATTAGTATTTGTAATATTTTGACAAATGTTCAGATTGCGGTCCAAATGCCGCAGCGCTCCCGCCAGAGGGTTAAATTGAGCTATAAGATTCTAGGCACTAAGAAAAAAAAAAAGTCTGTAGGGCTGTGCTATTTTATTGCTTCGCTATCTCTTGGTGGCTATGCGAACTACTACCGAAAGATGGCAGTCCTAGTAGTTCGTATGGTGACCAACAGACAGCAGTGTGCAAAGCCAGAAGGGGAATAGGTGAAGTTGTACCAATATTTGGTATTTCTAAAAAATTATTGTTCTTAAAAACGCTTATTTTCAAAACGGTTTGTGTTTCAAGATTTTACATTTATTGAAAAGGAATGTATTTGAAATGAATTGATCATCATGAAATATTTAACTTTCATAAGAGAGTATACGCATGAGCAATAGTTAAATAATTACTTCTATTTGCTACTTGCTATCGACCCTGATACCAATAAAATCCAAAAGAGATAAAATACTCTTTGCTTAGGCCACATCCCCCCCCACACGACGGTGTTTTTGAAGAAAATATTTATTTTGTATTTTAGTGGCTGGGGGGGGGGGGGGGTCACTATAAAATAGTTAGAATTTCGGATTTCTTTCACACGGGGGTCCCATTTTACGTTATCGGGGACGGTGTTTTTGAATATAAATAATTACTTCTATTTGCTACTTGCTATCGATCCTGATACCAATAAAATCCAAAAAAGATGAAATACTCTTTGTTTAGGCCACACCCCCCCCCCTCACACGACGGTGTTTTTGAAGAATCTATTCACTTCGAATTTTAGTGAGGAGGGGTCCCACTATGGTATAGTTGGAATTTTGGATTTCTTTCACATGGGGGTGCAAATTTGTGATGTGTGTTGAACTGGTCCAATATCAGATTTTGATTGCTTTATTTGGTAATCATGACTATGTCATCTATATATTTTTTAATTAAAAGCGGCCTTGTATTTAATTTTTCCAAATTTTTGTCTAAAAGATCATTTAAATATATTCCACTTAAATTTACAAAAAGTCTTGATCCCATTTGTAATCCAAATAACTGCTTAAAATATTTACCATTATATATGAAAAAACTATTTTTTATGCATGAACTTATACATTCTATGAATAAATTTCTTTCTTTTATTACTGAATTATTTTTTATTTGTCACAATTCTCCTCTAGAAGTTTTACACTTACTTCTATGGGAATGTTGGTAAACAAGGATTTCATGACTACGCTTATTATTCCTAGCTCGTTATCTATTTTTACACAAAGAATAATATGATGGATGATAAAGGAAAAGAAGAATCAAATGTAACAAAAATTCAGAACAAAAATAATGATAAAGGTCAAAGATTTTATAAAATGAATTATGTAACTACATTGACAGAAAAAATACATAAGGCTTTTAAAAATTATTACCACTGAAATTAGAAGTTAGGGCTATATAACAACAATAAACTAAGTAATTATTTAAACAATATGAAAGATAGAATTGAATTTTATGACAAACAAAATATAATTTATAAGATTGACTGCCAAGATTGTGAAGAGATTTATATTGGGGAAACATCCAATAAGCTCAAAACAAGAATAACACAACACATTAGAAATTGTAAAAGTTTAAAAAAATGTAGGCGAAACAGCACTCGCCCAACATATTATAACAAAGAAACACAAATTTAATTTTAGCAAAAACAAAATAATAGAGACAGTCAAGGACACAAATAACAGAAAAACTATAGAAGCCATATACATCACAAAAAACATTAATAAAAGTTAAATTTTAAACAGACATTAAAACCATAGGCAGCTGTTTCATGGACATAATTAAAAAATTAAAAATTTGATGATATATATACATTTAAATAGATGTGTGTTGTTGTGTAGTGTGTGTGTGTGTGTGTGTGTGTGTGTGTGTGTGTGTGTGTGTGTGTGTGTGTGCGCGCGCGCGCGTGTGTGTGTGTGTGTGTGTGTGTGTGTGTGTGTGTTTGTGAAAATAAAAATTTATAAAACAAAATAAAATAAAAATCCTTCATAAAATAGCTATTTTATACTAATACACATGTCACCTCATGCAGGCCTCCCCTAGATAGGGGGGTAGAGGTCAAACTTCCCTTTAGTTTAATTTTTAGTGAGTTTATTATGCTTCCTATTTCCAGTAGAGAACTTGTTTGGTTATAATTTTCTTGCAGCACTTTAATAATTTTATTGCATTTGGCTTGAACTGCTGAAGAGAGCACTCCCCCACCCCCAGCCCTTTAATTTTATTTAGATTTTCTTTCATAATGGCACTAAATTCTTCCGAATTTTTACTCTTAAATTTTAATACATTATTTGAAATTTTAAAAGGTCTTTCTTTTTTAAATCTGTTGATACATATTGTTGCCCTCTCTAGTCTATGATCAGTATTATATTTTAGGTTCTGGATCACCTCCACTGCTTTTAAAAATGTAGTATGGTTCACTAAAGAACGAATGAAACTATATAATTATTTTTTCTCTTCATACTACTGAGAACAGAGAGAATCTGCTGTAGGGGCATGTACCTGGACCACTGTCATTATTTTACTTCTGCCCAGAGACAAGGTTAAAAGACCTATTCTAACATTAATTTATTAAAAATGTAATATTTTATTTTTCAATTTATTACTAGCGAAAAAACCAACACCATATTGTCCATTCAATGAAGTAGAATGCATAAATACTGAGCCGGATTTTAATTCTGCTATTAGTTTCCCCCTCCTTCTCACTTCTGCTAGCCCAACTATATCCCATTTCATGTCCTTTAAAGCATTTTCCAATTCCAATAGCCTATCGTCTCCTAACAATGTTCTAACATTTAATGTACAAACATTGAGGCATACTTTAGCAGTCCTATGTTGTCTAATTTGCTATAACTTATTTGGCCGCTTGGTTTCCTCCCCTTGATTTTTTTCAGGGTTGCTATTAGAACATGTAGTGTATAATGGAATATAATCCCATTATAATGGAATCCACCATCAAACGGAAAAATCTGAAAAACTTGAACTATTACTTTTTTTGCCACCCCCCCCCCACTCGAAATTTAAAATGAATATCATATTTTAAATGTACCACCCCCATTATAATGGAATCCATCATCGAACCGATAAAATTTGAAAAACTTGAATTATTACTTTTTTTGGGCCCCCCCCCTCGAAATTTAAAATGAATATTATATTTTAAATGTACCACCCCAATTATATTGGAATCCATCCTCAAACCGATAAAATCTGAAAAACTTGAATTATTAATTTTTTTGCCCCCCCCCCCCCGCTCGAAATTTAAAAAGAATGTCGTATTGTAAAGGTACCACCCCAATTATATTGGAATACACCATCAAACCGATAAAATCTGAAAAACTTGAATTATTAATTTTTTTTGCCCCCCCCCCGCTCGAAATTTAAAAAGAATGTTGTATTGTAAAGGTACCACCCCAATTATATTGGAATCCACCATCAAACCGATAAAATCTGAAAAACTTGAATTATTACTTTCTTTGGACCCCCCCCCCGCTCGAAATTTAAAAAGAATGTCGTATTTTAAAGGTACCTCCACAATTATATTGTAATCCCCAAACTAACCGATAAAATCTGAAAAACTTGAATTATTACTTTTTTTGGGCCCCCCCCTCGAAATTTGAAATGAATATTATATTTTAAATGTACCACCCCAATTATATTGGAATCCATCCTCAAACCGATAACATCTGAAAAACTTGAATTATTAATTTTTTTGCCCCCCCCCCCGCTCGAAATTTAAAAAGAATGTCGTATTGTAAAGGTACCACCCCAATTATATTGGAATCCACCATCAAACCGATAAAATCTGAAAAACTTGAATTATTAATTTTTTTGCCCCCCCCCCGCTCGAAACTTAAAAAGAAAGTCGTATTTTAAAGGTACCACCCCAATTATATTGGAATCCACCATCAAACCGATAAAATCTGAAAAACTTGAATTATTAATTTTTTTGCCCCCCCCCCCGCTCGAAATTCAAAAAGAATGTCGTATTTTAAAGGTACCACCCCAATTATATTGGAATCCACCAACAGACCGATAAAATCTGAAAAACTTGAATTATTACTCTTTTTGGGCCCCCCCCCCTCGAAATTTAAAATGAATATTATATTTTAAATGTACCACCCCAATTATATTGGAATCCATCCTCAAACCGATAAAATCTGAAAAACTTGAATTATTAATTTTTTGCCCCCCCCCCCCGCTCGAAATTTAAAAAGAATGTCGTATTGTAAAGGTACCACCCCAATTATATTGGATTCCACCATCAAACCGATAAAATCTGAAAAACTTCGAATTATTAATTTTTTTGCCCCCCCCCCGCTCGAAATTTAAAAAGAATGTCGTATTTTAAAGGTACCACCCCAATTATATTTGAATCCACCCTCAAACCGATAAAATCTGAAAAACCTGAATTATTACTTTCTTTGGGCCCCCCCCCCCCGCTCGAAATTTAAAAAGAATGTCGTATTTTAAAGGTACCACCCCAATTATATTGGAATCCACCATCAAACCGATAAAATCTGAAAAACTTGAATTATTAATTTTTTTTGGGCCCCCCCCGCTCGAAATTTATTATGAATATCATATGTTTAATGTACCACCCCCATTATAATGGAATCCACCATCAAACCGATAAAATCTGAAAAACTTGAATTATTACTTTCTTTGGCCCCCCCCCCGCTCGAAATTTAAAAAGAATATCGTATTGTAAAGGTACCACCCCAATTATATTGGAATCCACCATCAAACCGATAAAATCTGAAAAACTTGAATTATTAATTTTTTTTGGGCCTCCACCGCTCGAAATTTATTATGAATATCATATGTTTAATGTACCACCCCCATTATAATGGAATCCACCATCAAACCGATAAAATCTGAAAAACTTGAATTATTACTTTCTTTGGCCCCCCCCCCGCTCGAAATTTAAAAAGAATATCATATGTATAATGTACCACCCCAATTATATTGGAATCCACCATCAAACCGATAAAATCTGAAAAACTTGAATTATTACTTTCTTTGGGCCCCCCCCCCGCTCGAAATTTAAAAAGAATGTCGTATTTTAAAGGTACCACCCCAATTACATTGGAATCCACCATCAAACCGATAAAATATGAAAAACTTGAATTATTAATTTTTTGGCCCCCCCCCGCTCGAAATTTAAAAAAAATATCCTATTTAAAGGTACCACCCCAATTATATTGGAATCAACCATCAAACCGATAAAATCTGAAAAATTTAAATTATTACTTTCTTTGGGCCCCCCCCCTGCTCGAAATTTAAAAAGGGTGTCGTATTTTAAAGGTACCACCCCAATTATATTGGAATCCACCATCAAACCGATGAAATCTGAGAAACATGAATTATTACTTTTTTTGCCCCCCCCCACTCGAAATTTATAATGAACATTCATATCTTTCGAATTTATAATTAATTAAACAAATTAAACCGTGAGCCTCATTATACGCCATCTATATCTATTTAAGCGCCCTGCCAACAGAGCGGTTAAAATACTATAGGGATTAAGTATTGCAAAATTGCATACTTTTACCCCTTATTTAATACCTCCTTTGTATGTTACCCGCTCTTTAATATAGCCGAAATGAAATTAGTCCGCTCGTAAATGGTCCTTTTAGCCGCTCGTCTTGCCCGCTCTTTACGAGCCGCTTGAAGTAATCTTATGCTAAAAAGAGCGGCTATCTGTCATTTTATATACATATATATATATATATATATATATATATATATATATATATATAAGATGCTAAAAATTAAAAAATAAAAAAGTATCTAAAAAATATTAACTTAAAGGGGGGAAAAAAAATCAGACAAAAAGAAAGAACAAAAACTAAATAAAATTAGAGATTAGAAATTTAAACCATATAATTCAGTTGGTATAACTATAATGAGAAATATCTAACAGTCTAAAAGATAAAAAATAAAAAAAAATTTAAAAATATATAAATGACTAAGAATTAGTCAATAAGAAGAAACTATATAAAAGGCTAAAATATATATATACACACTAGCAGACCCGGCCACGCGTTGCTGTGGCTCAGTAGTTATATCCTAATATTTTTAAACAAATACAGTAATACCAATATTCTTTGGTAAAGATGAAAACCTTTCAGCTAATCAAAATCCAACGTGATTGAGAATAGAGCATTACACCATTTAAAAGTATTTGGTAAAGAATATAGGAAAGTTAAAGTTTTTATTTTTTATATCTCATATTTCAATGTAGTTTGATTAAAAAGGAGCTGATTGTGTTTACGACTCACAGAGCTGCCAACACTATCTCCCTTTTTTTATGGATCGGTATAAACTAACTCGAAATGGCTATATTTTTCCACTAATTTTAAAAAGGATGACTGAAGTAAGTTTTGATAACCTCAGCCATTGATCTATTGATTATTGGCCTAACATTACTTCAACTTGGTATTGTTAGTTTAACAACGGGTTTAATTTTGCTCAGGGTCATGCCAATCTTGGTTAACGTGTCATATATGTCCTTTTGATAGGCGTTTTCCTCAACTTCTTTGAGACCTCGATTTCCCAACCCTTCGGCTAATAAGTGTTCGGTAAGAGGGTAGTATGTTGAAGTTTTTAATTTAGCAATATATTTGAGTGATAATAAATCTCTTCTTAAAGAGGTTTTTACATAATACAATTAAGAATTTTTATTTATTCAAGTACTAATTTGTTCAAAATGTTTTGGGTTAACCGGTTTTTTTTTAACACAAACCAAAGATTTGATGGTTTCCACACACGTGAGCAGGTGATACCCATTTCCCACGTGAGTTATGCCATTGCCCAAGGGAAAAACACGGATTTTCAAAGTCCAAGTGGACATTGTTTGCCCTTGGGATTTGTTTATGGTCATGGCAAAAGCCAAACGAATAGGATATTGAAGCCTTTTAAATTTTATTGAAAATTCTGTCGGTTCCAGGGAAATAGGTGGCAACAGGGCGATATCTCCTGTAAACCTTCCAGGCAACATTTTTCCTTCAATAACATTTCTTGTGATCCTTTTAATGACCAAACGTGTACCGTTGCACAATTGAGGTGGATTTAAGTTACGAAGAAGAATGATCGGTGAGCCAATCTTCAACTGGAGTTTGTTTGGGTGTATATCCATGGAATTAAAAAAATCAGATGGGAAATTTACGGCTTCGTTTACATCTAGAACATTGTCAATTGATTTTGGAAGTTTATTTCATCGAAATCAACATTTTTTGCTGCCAAAATAGCACGACTACCCAGCCAATTACAGTCCAAATAATTGTTCAAAATATCAGGAAAGACACTTTATATTTCGTAGACAGTTCATTTCATTTCATTTCATCTCTACAACAGTTCAGAAATTTTCTGGTAATTTGATAAATTTTGAATTTCAATGCAGCTCTATTTCACCGTTTCCAATATAGAGCAATTGTTTAAAAAATATATTTGCCGATGGATTATTTTGCAGTAGTACTCTCATATTTATGGCGGATAAATCTGAAACTTGAGGTTGCCCAAATAACAATTATTCCTGTTCAGTAGAGGTGTAATAATCATTAAATGTAAAATTTAAAAAATGCCGCGATTTGTAATCCTTTCTTAATCAACAATCATTTAAAGATAAGTAAAAAATTGTATTCTGGTGAAATTAACAACGAAATATCATTCCCAATAATAGCCTAATTTAAATTAAAGAAAGGATTAAAATCTTCGCTAACATTTCTTAAATTTTACAGTTAAAGATAATTACAACTCTGCTGAACAGGAAGTAACAGCCTCTATTCGATTGGGATTAAATTTTCTCAACTTTAAATTATTGTTGATAAAGGAGGAATTACAAACCTTCACTGACATTTTTTAAATTTTACATTTTAGATCTCGGGATAAAAATGATAAATAGGTTTGGTAAAATAAAAAAAACACTGTATTTAAATAATAATAACAAAACGAATAATGAAAATAAAGAAACTTCTGTTAAATAAATCAACTGAAAATACAATATTAAAGTCTTAATTATGCAGTTTTTTAGCAAATCACAAAGTATCCCACAACACCTAATAAAACACACTCTTTTTGTGAGGGAGTTTTTACGACTGGTTATCCGCAGTGTAGCCTGCTTACTAATTTTTGGCAACACTGACTCCCCAAGTCTGGTTTCTATTAGGTTACACCTATGACAGTAGGTGCTGTTACAATATTTATAGAGTATTATTTCAAATAATAGCCTAATTTAAATTATTAAAATTTATTTACTTTACTAAAAGTTGATATCAGGGTGGGCCACAGCAAAGCGTTTCAGCTCTTAGCTAGTAATTTAATTTAAATACAAATAAAAAAGGAAAAGGAAGAAAAAGTACCTACACATTTGAGAATTTATTGTAACCTTTTCTTGATTTATTTATTCTTTAATGAAAATTAACAATAAATACAAATTTGTATTACTATTTGTCTGTGGAAAATAATAATATAGGAACAAATAACTGCACTCACATAACGCAATACAAAATTATAAAAATGATAACCTGTATTACAATAGCATGCTTATAAACAAAAGCATTATGAAATCGACATATGACGCCATGTTAATAAATCGAAACACGACCTACTGTATTTGCAATAATTCGCTATATTATTGTTTACGCTATACTCAAGTTAAAAACTATCCGGTCCGGTAAGTTGGCCAAAACTATATACATTGAGCCAAATTTCATTAAAATCGGTTGAGTAGTTTCTGAGAAATAGAGAGACAAACATCGGGACACGAGATTTTTATATATATAAGGAT
>CAJVQU020000055.1:0-20545 GCA_911387785.2 Aelia acuminata
ATAATTAAATTAAAGTTTAATATGTATATATATATATATATATATATATATATATATATATATATACATTATTGCCGGTAACAGACTAAGGCGAAACCGCCGATTTCTGTGAAGAACTGATAAATATAAAACTGGTAAAAACTAATAAATAAAGGCAAAAACAAGAGAACTGTTCAAAAGAAATGAAAACTCTTATTAATACACACTTTACACAAACCATGTACTTTTCCTCTGTAACCTCCCCACATTTTTAATGTCTCCTTCTGCCACTGGGCGCACTACAAGATACCAACAAATTCAAAATACACCTTAATATTCAACACCCCTTCTTAGTGGCAGAAGGAAATAAACACACAAACAAAAAAAAAATTCTTAAAGATAAAACAATAATTCAAATGAAATACAAAATAAAATTTTAAATAGCATACAAATACAATACTCAATATGATTTCAAAAATATTGTTATCCATAAATTCAAATTGTTCCCAAATGTTTTAAATTTCATTCCTAATGACAAAAGATATTCAAAACTCCCTTATATCACTACATTCTCCCGCCTTCAGTGTAAAAAAAAAAAAAAAAAAAAAATCTGGTGCGAGTGCAACACACAACTTTCACTTACCAACTTACATTAGAAATTGACATGTTTTTTTAATTGCCATTTCTGTAAATAATATTAAAAATGACTTGATTTCGATTAAAAATGATTAATTTAATCAAAATCATTAAAGCCGTTTTTGAGATATTCCAAAAAAATGTAAAAATTGGAAAAAAAGTTATGAAATAAAGAGCCCCCTGCATTTGACCAATTTTGATGAAATTTCGTCTGTCACATTGTGAGCATATACATACACCAAATTTCCAGTCTTATCAAAATCATTACAGCCGTTTTTGAGTAAATAAAAAACAACACGTGAACATAAGACAAAATTTATGAAGTAAATTACCCCCTCAAATTAATTAATTTTGATGAAATTTTGACTGTCATATCGCAGGCACATACATGCATCAAATATCAAGTTTAATCAAAATCGTTAGAGCGGTTTTTGAGAAAATCGAAAAAAACGTATAAATTAGATAAAATTCTTTATGTAAAGTACCCCCTCCGATTCACCAATTTTGATGAAATTTTTGCTGTCACATCGCGGGTACATCCATATGAAATACCCAATTTCAGGTTCGTACGGTTTATAGTTTTTGAGCTAGACTGTTCACATACACACACACACAGACACAGACACACACACACAGACCATTTCGCAGGACCATATTAACCATAATTGGACTCAGGGGACCCCAAAACGTGTATTTCCGTTGAAAACCGGAAGTCGAAATTTTTCACGATCGCAATACTTTCCTTACTATATATTTCATATATAAGTAAGTGAAAGTAAAAATATAGCTTCCAGGTACAAGAAATTCATTTACAAAGTTATCACTGAATAGAACTCTAATATAACAAAGAAAATATATAAATATACAATAGTCAAAAGGTCACTAGTTATACTCTATCCCGCTTCATGGAACATACTTAACATCCAAGAGGAGTACCTCTTAGAAATTTCTCCTTTGAAAGAATTTAGATTTTTCCAAGTTGATGGTGATTCAGCTTCAGAGAATACATGAAAAAACCCATTTAAAATTTGCAGAAATTCATCAAAAGTTTCAGTGTGTATCAAAATGTCATTAATATAAACTTTTACATTCTTGAAAAGGTGGTTCAGAATTAATATCTTCAAAGCCTTAATGAGAACCACTAAACTGACTGACAATCCAAACGGAATCCTCTTGAAATGCAATGTCTCATTCAGAAACTGGAAGCCTGTATACTTTCTTACTTTCTACTATCTGGATGTAGTTGAACTTGCCAAAAACTGCTACTGATATCGATAGTCGCTAAATATCTTGAGTGTGCACAATTAAATAACAAATTATCTATCAAAGGTGGTGCATCGCACAAAGGGATTAATCTCTTATTGATGAATCGGCCGTCCAAGCAAACTCAAACAGAACCAATTTTCCTTTTCCACTAAAATGATGGGATTATTAAACATGAATTGGAAATGAGGTTTAAGGCTTCCATGGTCCGAATCTATTGTCTGCATTTCTTCTTCAGTTTGACCATGTCATAGGTTTTCCAACGACCAAGCTTTCACCCATCTAGCTGTGGGCTTCTTTAGGGCCAATACAAGAATCAATCAATCAGTACAAGAATTTCTTTATAGTCACTGAAGAAGCCCACAGCAAGATGGGTGAAAGCTTGGTTGGATTGGAAAACCTATCACATGGTCAAACCCTGTGATGAAGAAAGGCAGACATGAATTGGAAACTTCAATAATATCGTATTGCAACATTTCTTCTATTGCATCTTTTGCTTTTTCAATTAAAACAGGATTTAACTTATACTGAAATTGTTTGTATGGGGTATCATCAGTCACTTCTAGCTCATGTATATAACCATTAATGCAACCAGGTTTAGTATCAAAAACATTAAAATGATTTAAAGGAATTTCCTTAAAATTCTGCTACTGCTTTTGGTCCAAAACTGAAGAAATGTCAGACACAACTTGAGATGTCTTTGATTCTATGGAGCTATTTTCAAATTGCAAAACACTTTTCCTATCCTTGTATATTTGAATGCAGTCCGTAGAGCTATCTGATTTCAATTCTTATTCTATATTGTTAATCTGTATTTTATCATTTTCATTGCATAATTTAAACTGTTTCCTACTGTCATTAAAGAAAGTTGCACTGATGGTTTCATTTCCACTTGGCAAAGTTATGAATTTTGTCTCTAAATTGATTCTGGCTCTACAGTTATAAAGAAAATCTATAACAAGTATGCAAGTGCAATTGATATCAGGAGCAATTAAAAAATTTGCATAAAAAGAGACATTTCTTATTTTCAACTCTTTGAAATATAAATACTGTCAAAGTATTTATTAAAACATTGGTGTATAAATTTTCCAATTGAATTTTTATTGGTGATGAGTTCTTCAGTAATTACTGGTTTCTGTTCTTCTATCAAGATGTTATCTTCAAAGAGATTATTTAATATGAAACCTTTAAAATTATCGAAGGTAAAAGGTCCTTGGTCTAGTCAATTTTTTCCACCGCAGGCACCCACTTCACTTGAATTACCTTTTTCCAACACTCTTTCATTAGGCAAAACAATATAATCTTCTCTCCCTGGTGACTCAAATATATCCATTTCCTTGGTCTTATAAAATTGAGCTATTTGTTTGGGTTTGGCACCTCCATATGAATTATCCTTGCTTTGGTTTTGTGGTGGAAAGTTCTGTTTATTATTATCATTACCAGGAAATGAATTATAGGTTATTGTTAAAATCTATGAACTGATTATTGGGATCTCTTGGGTCAACATTGAAATCTCATTGGTCTCCACCTATCTGACTCTAATTTTCAGAAGATCTTTGCTGGTTGTAAAAATACCTAGTCCCATTATCCCTGTTCTGAAACCCACCCTGGTTATGATGAACTTGACTTTGGTTTCTGAAATTATTAGGTCTATTCTGCATAGGTCTAAAGTGGTCTCTCTGCCCAAAATTATCTGAAGTTCCTTGATGATGATTGAAACGATTAATAACTCTTAAGCCACCTTGGTTATGTTGCTGCCTACCAAAATGATCCTGATTTCTATTTGTTTCATCTGAGAATAAAGGCCTATTATTTTTTAGATCATTTATTATTACCCCTCGTGGAACTTGACTAAGAATGTTAAACAAATCAGAGATCCTCTGTGAATTTCTATTGAGACATAACATCTTGAAAGTGGAACCGAAGTGGTTGGAGGGCATGATACATGCAGTGTTCTCATCTATGAGTTCTGACATAAGCAGTCTGGTGGAAATGTCAGCGAGGTATTCTATGGGTGTTACTCTCGGGTTTTGCAAATAAGTTCCTCCCATGATCTTATATAAATGGTCCTTATACCTTCTTCCACAAAAGTTTTCAGAAAATTCATCAACAAACTGAGGCCATGACTTAATGCTATTCTTATTTATAATGAACCAAATTAAAGACATCCCAGATAAAGTATTCTATACTATACTCTCAGCCCCTTCCCAAGTTCTAATATGCTTCACTTAATTCTTTAATTTGTTCATAAATTAATGGGGGTCACTCTCAAGAAAACTATGGAAAATCAAATTCGACTGATTACACTCTGTCAATTGATTATAGCTGCATGGCACCACAATGGGGTTTCTATCGGTTATGGTCTTTTCTACCAGCTTTTGGACCTCGTTAACTATTTCTGTCTTAGCAGGAACTTTATTCTATCTGTCATACAAGTCTTTCTCTGCTTTATCAATTCTTGCGTCTAATCTGTGATCTGCCTTATCGACCTCTTCCCTTAATGACCTGTCCACCTCAATAATTTTGGCCTGCAATTCTGTATGGACAGTCTCATGGCTTCTGAGCTCCTGCTTATTAACCTCTTTCTTCTTGTTGGTAGACTCTTCTAGTCTCAGTACCTCAAAATGTATATTGCTTTCTACTTTTTCCAAATTAGTTCCACATTTTTTCCCTAAATCTTTGGCACATTGATCAAGTATTTGAGTAATCTGCTGGTAGTTTTGTTCATTCATCTTCTTTAACATACCATTAGGGATACATCTGCCTTATACCTGTGGACACCTCACTAGTGTTTTCCTGACTAAACACAAGAGTATCAGGTACTGTAGCTCTTTGTGATTTGTCCACACTTACCTCCAACGCAAGGCTAGTATCCCCATTCTGAACCCTGTCCATAAAGTTTTCGGTCCAAAAAATTATTACTTTCAATAAAAGTACCGAATTTGTACTGGTCTATAAAAAAGGATAGAGCAGGGACTCAAAAATACCACATAACTCCTAAACACTTAAAAATTGAGACACGAGTTGGGCGCCATGTGTGCCGGCACCAGACTATATGTACTGTGACCAGACTAATTCGATTTCCGTGAAGAACTGATGAGAACTAATAAATAAACGCAAAAACAAGAGAAATATTCAAAAGAAATGAAAAATTTTATTAATGCACACTCTACATACACCATGTGTTTTTTCCCTCCATAAAACTGTAACCTCCCTACATTTTTTAATGTCTCTTTCTGCCACTGGGTGCGCTGCAAGATACCGCCAAATTCAAAATACACCTTAATATTCAAACCCCTCCTCAGTGGCAGAAGGAAATAAACCAACACACAAACAAAAAAAATTCTTAAAGATAATGCTATAATTCAAATCTTAATTGCAATTCAATAACCGATCTTTAGTATTGTAGGTTTCTATACTAACCACTACACCACAGGTGAACCCTCTAGATCTTCTAGTCGAATCGCGAATTTAGAATAAATACTTATCAAATAGAATAAAAGGAGATAATTTTTTGTAACAGAAATATACTTGCTCTCCTTATCAGGTTGCGTGGAAACGGTTAGGCACCGATTGATGATTAAAAGAGTGGCCTATGGTGAGTCGGGTATGAAACGAATAGGTCTTCTAGCTCTACAATTACCTGCTAAAATTACCTATTCTCTTTTACTAGGCGAATCTTGAAGGGGATCAAGTCAGTTTAGTTTGACATAGCAATTTGCCTGAATTCACCAATTGCACAGGTTCTCTCCTGTTCAAATTATGTTGGGCTATCCTTATTGTTCTTATACATTGTGCTGGTATTTCATCCCTGTCATCAGCCTCTCAAGCGCTTTTTTATATGATGGACCGTTCTAGTTGTATGGTTAGAAAAAGCGCTCCTCCTTTTCTTTGTCTCTTGTGTTCATTACCGTTTCAGGGCTGTAGGCGGGCGCAAGCGACGGTGCTGCTTCTTTACAGGAACTAGAGAAACGGGGATAGAAGCCGGGCCATTACCCGGGATTCATAGGGTTTTTTGGCGTTTTTAATTTATTTTTCCATAGTTAAAACCCGATTGTGTAAACAATTAATTGAAAAATGTCTAATAGTTATTGCTCGGTCCCTCAGTGTTCAATTAGAAAATCAGAAGACGTGTCATTCCATTTATTTCCATAAAATATAAAGCTTCTTAAAGAGTGGATTGTAAAATTAAGAATAGATAAGCCTGTTTCGAAACATATGACGATATGTAGTCTTCATTTTAAAGAAAATTACTATATTTATCCAGGTAAATATTTGACATTTTATCATTCCAAAATGCTAGTTTTATGCAAATAACATTGGGACCATAGTGTCATAGATTTGTTTTTCTTTTTAATTTTCCCCATTTTTGTACAAATCCGTTGTGCTTAATTCTTCCAAGTTTTCAATGTGATGCCTGAAAGTTAAATAAATAATGATGATAAATAATGCCTGACAGATAAATAAATAATATACAAAGAAACTAAGCTGTCATGAAAATGACAGCTGCCATAACAATGATTGTATGAATAGGTAATGTTATTACTAGCCGAAAAAGAGTAAAGTGACAATGATGTGTTTGCATTTACCAGAACTACCAGCTTTACACGAAAATTGTTTATTATTATTAATAAATCTGATTTCCACTTTTATTTGATGGGTCAGTCCTTTAAGATCGCTTGTTTAAAGGCACAAGGCTTGTAAAATAACTGTTTTTTTGTACTTCTAGATATTATTCCACGTGTAATTATGTGGTTTGCATCAAGGATGGCCTGCCCTTCAATTAATGGTCTTTTAAAATCACCAATCACCTCTATCACATCAACTATGTCTATCCCCGTTCCTTCCGACATTTTGCAAAACTACTAGCGCACCCTATAGTCGATTGCGCCCGCGAATTATTTTTTCCATATTAATTTTTTTTTGTATATGGGAAAACCCCTGACATTTGTACAGACAACTTGTAACAGCCATTCAAAATTTCATCAAAATTGGTCAAAGGGAGGGGGTACTTTATTTAATAACTTTTTACGTTTTTTTTTTCGATTTTCTCAAAAACGGCTCTAATGATTTTGATTAAACTGAGTATTTGATGTATTAATATGCCCGCGATATGACTGGAAAAATGTCATCAAAATTGATCAACCGTAGGGAGGACTTAACTTCATAAATTTTATATAATTTTCTCGTGTTATTTTTATTTACTCAAAAACGCCTTTAACGATTTTGATTAAACTGAGTATTTGATGTATTAATATGCCCGCGATATGACTGGAAAAATGTCATCAAAATTGATCAACCGTAGGGAGGACTTAACTTCATAAATTTTATATAATTTTCTCGTGTTATTTTTATTTACTCAAAAACGCCTTTAACGATTTTGATCAAACTGGGTATTTGATGTATGTATATGCCAAAGATATGATTACCAACATTTCATCAAAATTGATCAAACGGAGGGGGCACTATATTTCATAACTATTTTTCCAATTTTTACCTTTTTTTCGATTATCTCAAAAACAGCTTTAATGATTTTCATCAAATTCGTCATGTTTAGTGAAAATTAGGTGTTCTTTAATATCTGGTAAGCTTTATCATTATTAAAATGTTCTGAGGGGGCTTAAATGCGGATAGAGGCTATTTTGTTGGTTTGTTTTTTTGTGTCCTATAAAGTACCTATCATATGAGATATGATAAAAATCAAAATCACAAGTAAAAACTATTATTTAATAATAAAAAAAATTAATATACTTTAAAGTACAAATAAAAATAAGAAGTGAATTTAGAAAAATGTGTGACGTTGAGAAATGGCAGTTAACAAATCACGTCAATTTCTAACCTAAGTAAGTTGCTAACGCTAACGCACCAGATTTTTTTTTTTCTAGCCTGCGCGTTTAATAATAAATCCTGTAATTCTGAGTGATGTGGTAATTCTGTTCTTTTATTTGATTATAAGGTGACTGTTGTGCTGTAAAATTGTCAGGGTACTTTTGCTCAGTGGTAGCGCAGGATTTGGAAGAATCGGTGTCGTCTTCGTAAAAACTGTATCCACTCTTTTAATTGTAAATAGTTAACAGGTAATAAAATTTCTTCGGCACGTTAAAGAAAAAAGGTTCATGTAAATCGTAGGAAACATAAAAAATTATATAAATAGTTGGACAAAAAGTAATTCAAATACATATCACAAAACTAAAATCACAGTAGTTCGAACTACAACTACTTTTGTAGTTGGTGGACCACTACTTCAACTACTTTAATTAGAAAGAACTAGTTGTACTGACACCCACTCACTACTAGTTGTGATTGTAATTATAGACCTGCAAATATAAATACATTTATTGATAATGTGCACTTTTAATCGATATCAGGTTAATTTCAAATGCAATCCAGCTACTTGAAACAAAAAACATGAGAATTGGCTGATAATCAAAGATTAAAGTATCTGAAGGAGAATCATGGAAAAAAATTGTATTATAGACTGATTCAAAAACATATTACCAAGGTGGAAACGTTGTCTACAAATTAAATAATAGAAAACTATCTCGTAATTTTGTATATTTTATGATATGATATAATGATTACAAAAGACATCTCAATTTCTAAATATTAATAATGTGCAAATGTTAATACTTACTGCAAAATAGAGTTCCTGAAGCTCCCTTATTAAGTTCTGTTCACTATCATTAGATTCTATACTCCTCGCTGCCAATTGAAGTAACAAGTTCGGCTCTGTTTTATAAAATAATATATATATATATATATATATATATATATATATATATATATATATATATATCTAAAATATTTTAGACATTTAAACTTTTTATTTAATAAATAATGTAATCCATCTTACTTTACTTTTCTATTATACTGTAACGTTAAATCGATAAGCAAATAAAAAAAAAACATATGGCGTAACCTCCCGGACCGCTTGTTGGAACAAAATAAGCGGTTGGAACGAACTGTTTTTGTCTAGATCATTCCGTGATGGCGGAGAACTGCCTACATTGTTCTAGAATATTCCAGGCCCCACTATTTACGATATATAAGGGGCAGAGACTGAACGAGTTAGTGGAAGTCTGTGTCTTGACTGTGTTGCTCAAGTCATATGATTGTTTGTGATAAAGTTATCAATTTTGTAACCTGCTCATATAAAGTTTTAATAAATTCGTTGGCATTGTGATAACTGAATATTTCTGTTAAATAAATATTTGTTACCCACATATGTGTTAAAACTGATGTCAGGTGTGGGGTTTAAAGAAAAAAAGAAAGAAAAAAAAATGCCAGGTAAACGAATTGAAGAACTTAAAGTTACGGAGCTGCGGAGAGAATTAGAGGAGCTGGATCTAGACACTACAGGGACAAAAGCTATCTTGTTGGCCCGCTTACGTATTACTTAAGTCAGGGCGTAGATCCCGAAACTGTAGAGTTTGAGGTAGCTCTTTTAAAGCCGCTTTAAATAATTTGTCGGCTGAAATTAAAAGCCAATCGGCTGAAAAAAAATAATAAATTGACAAATTTGTCCGGTGAATTAAAAGATAAATTGGCCAGCCAGTCTGAGGAGCTCAATGAGAAGATTAATAGCCTGAAATCAAGCTTATCGGCTGAGATAAATGACAAGCTGACCAATTCATCTGGTGATGTGAATGGATTAAATGAAAAGCTGACCAACTTGTCCGGCGACGTGGTTGGGTTGAACGACAGGCTGGCTCAGCAGGAAACAAGGGCTGTTGGAAGAGGAGTTTGAGAAATTAGAAAGGAGGTTGGAAGAAAAAGTTTGGGTAGCCGTAAGAAAGCATATCACCCAACAGCCACCGATAGAAGAGGAAGGACGTGAACATGCAGAAATAGAGAGCCGAGCCAGAATAAAGCCACCGACTTTTGATGGTAAGTCGTCCTGGGCGAACTACCTCAAGTAGTTCAACGCTGCGGCCAGTGCTAATGGGTGGTCTCCAAGAGATAAGGCGTTTGCCCTTACGGTGGCTCTCAGAGGCGACGCTTTGGATGTCCTACAGACCCTCAACGCTGACGACGCGTACGATTTTAACATGATAGTAAGCCGGCTGGAGATGCGGTTTGGCCACGCCCACCTCGAGCAGGTATATCAGTCACAGCTGAAGAGCAGGAAGCAGAAGGCAACCGAGACTATTCAAGAGTTCGAAGCGGACGTTGCCAGGATGGTAAGACTGGCTTATCCAACAGCCCCAGAGTTTGTTGGAGTGCTTAGCAGTCCAAGCGTTCGTCGATGGTTTGAGGGCCTTGGAGCTTCAGAGAGCGGTGCGGCTTGCTCGCCCTAAATTATTGGTGGATGCACTAACCATAGCATTGGAGTTTGAGGCGGCTACCGAGGCTTCTCGTAGCTATGGATGTGTCTAGACCAGGCGTACCACCGACCGTGACAAGGTGAACCACGGAGACCTAGAAGGTGTTCTCTCAGGGGTTGCGAAGGCTTTAGACTCGCAGAGAAGACCCTTCCGGTGTAGGAACTGCGGGGAGCCGGCAATAACTGCGGACTTGGAGAATCTTGTTTTGGAGGTTTTAAAAGTCCTACAATCCCGTAAAAGGAGACCCGTACGGTGCTGGAGCTGTGGGGAGCTCGGACACATTAGGAGATCCTGCAAAGGAAAGGTCGCTCCTGACACAGGAAAAATAGGACACGCCAATACCCGGAGGATAAAAGCTTCCTGGGGCAGTCACCAAGGTTCTTCACCAGTAATGGTAACCTCCTTGGGACACCAAGACGACAGCGCATATCTGGATGGCAGCGTCAACGGCAAGAGGCACATGATGTTGATTGACACTGGAGCTACGAAGACTATTGTCTTTTCCAGTGTGGCTGGCAAGAGAAGACTGACGCCATCCGGATGGCAGCTGAGGACTGCGACCGGAGAAGAAGCCAAGGTATTCGGGGAAACCGAGGTTAAGTTACAGTTAGGCTCAAACCGTATCTCACACTCAGTCCTGGTGGCTGACATTGAAGATGTGATCCTAGGGATGGACCTCATGAACGCGTATGGCTTTCAGCTCGACCTGGAACGGAGGAGTGTCAAGATGAGTGGAGAGGAGCTGCCCTTACGGAGTCGGGGACCATCCGGTGTGGTAGCCACCGTGGAACAGTGCCCAACAGTAGTGAGAAAAGCCCTGATGATGACCTAAAATTTGGGTCGAAACGTTGGCTAGAATAAAATATGTAAATATCACATATTTGTACTTATTACTTTGACCGCACCCCCAACCGATACCTATTCTTTATGTAAAATGTTAAACAGCACTAAAAATAACTAATGAATCAAAACTTGTAATAGCCTTAATTGATTTTTTGTTTATAAAAAACATGGTTTAATTGAATAGACAATCTGGAGAAAACTTAATTTAATAATTAAAAAAATTAAGAGCCATATAACGCAGAGTAGCAGATTTGCGAATGAATTAAACAATTACAGTACGGGCGCAAGCTGTTTAATAAACAGTTTCATTGAAACAGAGTCAAGAAGCAGGCAGAATTAGAAGGTTAACAGGCTGTTTCATTTAACAGGCTGTTGACCGAAACAGTTTAGGAATCTGTATCTTTTTCAAGGCCACTGTTTCATCTGTTTTACGTATCTATTTCGGTTAAAAGGCTGTTAAATGAAACAGCCTTTTAACCTGTTAATTCTCGAAACAGTCTGTTAACCTACTAATTCTCGCAACAGCCTGCAGTAAAACCCATAGTAATTCGTTAATGAAAATTAACGAGTGCGAGAGGTAACCGGAGCGCGGGGACAACTAGTTGGCGACGGTGGTGGTACCTGGTGGGGTCGGGGTTAACCCGCCCCCCCTCCCCAATCTATAGTCTTACCTAATAAAGATTTTTGGACTAATTACCTATGCGAGAGGTAACTAGTCGCGAAAAAAAAAGCCGTATTAATTACGGTTTTTAAAATTTTAGTTCGCGAGAACTGACAAGAGATCGCATTGAAAACGTTGCTCGCGGTAGCCAGGAGGGGGGGGGGTAAAACCCCACCCGCCCTCCCCCGCCGCTTCACCACATAATAAGGACTTTTTGAATATTTACCTTTGCGAGAGGTAATTAGCTAGGAAAAAAAAACCCATAGTAATTAGTTAATGAAAATTAACGAGTGCGAGAGGTAACCGGAGCGCGGGGACAACTAGTTGGCGACGGTGGTGGTACCTGGTGGGGTCGGGGTTAACCCGCCCCCCCTCCCCAATCTATAGTCTTACCTAATAAAGATTTTTGGACTAATTACCTATGCGAGAGGTAACTAGTCGCGAAAAAAAAAGCCGTATTAATTACGGTTTTTAAAATTTTAGTTCGCGAGAACTGACAAGAGATCGCATTGAAAACGTTGCTCGCGGTAGCCAGGAGGGGGGGGGGGTAAAACCCCACCCGCCCTCCCCTGCCGCTTCACCACATAATAAGGACTTTTTGAATATTTACCTTTGCGAGAGGTAATTAGCTAGGAAAAAAAAACCCATAGTAATTAGTTAATGAAAATTAACGAGTGCGAGAGGTAACCGGAGCGCGGGGACAACTAGTTGGCGACGGTGGTGGTACCTGGTGGGGTCGGGGTTAACCCGCCCCCCCTCCCCAATCTATAGTCTTACCTAATAAAGATTTTTGGACTAATTACCTATGCGAGAGGTAACTAGTCGCGAAAAAAAAGCCGTATTAATTACGGTTTTTAAAATTTCAGTTCGCGAGAACTAAAAAGAGATCGCATTGAAAACGTTGGTCGCGGTAGCCAGGAGGGGGGGGGGTAAAACCCCACCCGCCCTCCCCCGCCGCTTCACCACATATTAAGGAGTTTTTGAATATTTACCTTTACGAGAGGTAATTAGCTTGGGGAAAAAAAAACCCATAGTAATTAGTTAATGAAAATTAACGAGTGCGAGAGCTAACTGAAGCGCGGGGACAATAGTTGGCGACGGTGGTGGTTCCTGGTGGCGTCGGGGAAAACCCTCCCCCCCGCCCTTATCTATAGTCTTACCTAATAAAGATTTTTGGACTAATTACCTATGCGAGAGGTAACTAGTCGCGAAAAAAAAAGCCGTATTAATTACGGTTTTTAAAATTTTAGTTCGCGAGAACTAACAACAGATCGCATTGAAAACGTTGGTAGCGGTAGCCAGGAGGGGGGGGGGTAAAACCCCACCGGCCCTCCCCCGCCGCTTCACCACATAATAAGGACTTTTTGAATATTTACCTTTGCGAGAGGTAATTAGCTAGGAAAAAAAAAAACCCATAGTAATTAGTTAATGAAAATTAACGATTGCGAGAGCTAACTGAAGCGGGGGGCCAACTAGTTGGCGACGGTGGTGGTCCCTGGTGGGGTCGGGGATAAACCGCCCCCCCTCCCCAATCTATAGTCTTACCTAATAAAGATTTTTGGACTAATTACTTATGCGAGAGGTAACTAGTCGCGAAAAAAAAACCGCATTAATTACGGTTTTTAAAATTTTAGTTCGCGAGAACTGACAAGAGATCGCATTGAAAACGTTGGTAGCGGTAGCCAGGAGGGGGGGGGTAAAACCCCACCCGCCCTCCCCCGCCGCTTCACCACATAATAAGGACTTTTTGAATATTTACCTTTGCGAGAGGCAATTAGCTAGGAAAAAAAAAAACCATAGTTATTAGGTAATGAAAATTAACGAGTGCGAGAGCTAACTGGAGGGCGGGGCCAACTAGTTGGCGACGGTGGTGGTCCCTGGTGGGGTCGGGGATAAACCGCCCCCCCTCCCCAATCTATAGTCTTACCTAATAAAGATTTTTGGACTAATTACCTATGCGAGAGGTAACTAGTCGCGAAAAAAAAAGCCGCATTAATTACGGTTTTTAAAATTTTAGTTCGCGAGAACTGACAAGAGATCGCATTGAAAACGTTGGTAGCGGTAGCCAGGAGGGGGGGGGTAAAATTTAGGAAATGTTAGTGAGGAGCAAGGTGAGCGTTTTCACCAGGACGTTAAAGTGATGGAAAAACGTTACCAGGGCCGCTGGAATACCAACATGATGGGGGATTACTGTTGGTCACTTCACCGGGAAGTTCAGCAAGCTATTCATCGCAGGAAAAGCTACACAAGAAGCTTCAAGGAAAAAAGGGAAAGAAAATATAAAGCAATTCCAGTTGACAAGTGAACCTTGTATCATCACATAAAATTACTATTCCAAGTATTTTACTGTAAATACAAACCATTTTTACGATTCTACAGTGTTTCATTGATTTCCCTATATACTGTAAATGGGTATATAGTAGTCTGCGTACAACCTATAAGTAGGTTGTATGGGTACTACTATATACGGGACGTTGTTACGCGTACAGTTGGAAGAAAACGTTAGTCGCGGTAGCCAGGAGGGGGGGGGGGGGTAAAACCTGCACCTACCCCCTATTTTTGGCCTCATCCAATTTCCATCACCGATAGTTAGCTTCGACCCTTAGAGCCGTGGCTACGCTCCTTTTTTTTTTTTTTTTTTTTTTTTATTATTAAGATTCAAGTTGTCCTTCATCCTCTTTCGATCTAATTGGCAATTTTTATACTGCCTAACACTCCGCTCTCGTTCAATTTGTATGCTTTCGAGGTATGATAACCCAAGTCATAAATTAGGGTTAAGGGGGTGGGTAAGAGCGGTTACACCGATTTTTAATATTATTCCCGCACCTACCCCTCTATTTTTGGCCTCATCCAATTTACATCACCGATAATTAGCTTCTACCCTTAGAGCCGTGGCTACGCTCGATTTTTTATTTTATTTTTTTTTTTTATTAAGATTCAAGTTGTCCTTCATCCTCTTTCGATCTAATTGGCAATTTTTATACTGCCTAACACTCCGCTCTCGTTCAATTTGTATGCTTTCGAGGTATGATAACCCAAGTCATAAATTAGGGTTAAGGGGGTGGGTAAGAGCGGTTACACCGATTTTTAATATTATTCCCGCACCTACCCCTCTATTTTTGGCCTCATCCAATTTACATCACCGATATTTAGCCTCTACCTTTTGAGCCGAGGACTACGCTCGATTTTAACTAATTTTTTTTTTTTAATTTTATTAATATTTCGATTTAATTACTCTTTTTTACTATTTCGATTTAATTAGAAATTTTTATACTGCTAAGACTACGTTCCCGTTCAATTTGTATACTTTCGAGGTACATTAAAATGTAAAAATATAAATATAAATAGTATATTTATATAAATATATTATATAAATATACTATATATTTATATAATATAAATATATTATATAAATATATAATATATAAATATATTATAAAGTATATTTATATTTATATTGAATTACCTGCTAATTCTGCCTGCTTCTCGAAACTGTTCTAATTGTTTGTGTTTAATTTTTATTATTATTTACCATTGTTTTTCTCACTACAGTGTTGTATCTGTTTATTTTTTTCCGAAACAGTTAACTGTTTCTGTTTAATGAAATTAACTGTTTCAAATAAACAGATTATTACTAAACAACACCCCACTAATCTCAACCCCCAACCACTTTTACCTATTCCTGGCCAATAAACATCGATTAATCGTACTTTCTGTACATATGATTAATTTTGAAAATACCGCGTCTCCCCCACCCTTGCATCTACCAAACATTACTTCTCATCTAAATGTTATCATTTTTCGAATTATTAGAATTTTAGAGCCTGTAAAATATTAATATTGAACCTAGACCATACCAAATACAAGTTATTATGTAACTATTCGTTATGCTTATAAGTTCCTTACCCAACTTAAATATTTCATGATGGTTGATTCATTTCAAGTACATTTCCTCGTATTTTTTTCAAAATATACATTTTCTAAGAATATTTTTTTATAAAATTTGTTTATACACTGCCATAATAGCAATAGCATAAATAAGAGTTAACTATCATAGCATAGTAGTTAACTCTTATTTAACATTTAAATGTGCTGCATGCACAACCCAAAAATGTCCTAAGTCTCCTTTGTAAGAAATAAAAATGTTATTAGGTTGGCAAATAAATCTATTCGGTTTTTCAGGGTGAAATATTTACATAATTTAATGTACAATACATTGACCATCCTTATATATATATATATATATATATATATATATATATATATATATATATATATATATAAATCTCTTGCCCCTATGTTTTTCTTTCAATAACTCAGAAACTACTCAACCGACTGTAATGAAATTTGGCTCAATGTTTATAGTTTTGGACAACTTAAGAAATAGGATAGTTTTTAACTTGATTAGTGACCAAAATAATTCTTATATAGCGAATTATTGCAAATAAAGTAGGTCGTGTTTCGATTTATTAACATGGCGTCATATGTCGATTTCATAACGGTTTTGTTTATAAGCATGCTATTGTAATACAGGTTATCATTATTATAATTTTGTATTGTGTTATGTGAGTGCAGTTATTTTTTCCTATATTATTATTTTCCATAGACAAATAGTAATACAAATCTTTGTATTTATTGTTAATTCTCATTAAAGAATAAATAAATCAAGAAAAGGTTACAATAAATTCTCAAAAGTGTAGGTAATTTTTCTTTATTTTCCTTTTTTATTTGTATTTCAAGCGCTGAAACGCTTTGCTGTGGCCCACCCTAATATCAACTTTTAGTAAAGTAAATATATTTTAATAATTTAAATTAGGCTATTATTTCGAATAATATTCTATACTCATATGTTGTAACAGCACCTACTGTCAGAGGTTTAACCTAATTGAAACCTGACTTGTGGAGTCAGTGTTGCCAATTAGTGAGCAATTAGAAAATTAGTGAGTTGGCTACACTGCCGGTAACCAGACATGAAAACTCCCTGAGTGTGTTTTGATTAGGTGTTGTGGGATACTTAGTGATTTGCTAAAGAACTGCATAATTAAGGCTTTAATATTATATTTTGAGTTGATTTATTTGTTTATTTAACAGAAGTTTCTTTATTTTCATTATTCGTTTTGTTATTATTATTTGAATACAGTGTTTTTTTATTTTACCAAACCTTTTTATTATTTTTATCCCGTGCGCAAAAATGTAAAATTTAAAAAATATCAGTGAAGATTTGTAATTCCTTCTTGATCAACAATAATTTAAAGTTGAGAAAATTTAATCCCAATCGAATAGAGGCTTATACTTCCTGTTCAGCAGAGTTGTAATTATCTTTATATGTAAAATTTAAGAAATGTCAGCGAAGATTTTAATCCTTTCTTTAATTTAAAGTAGCCTATTATTGGGAATGATATTTCGGTGTTAATTTCACCAGAATATATTTTTTTACTTATCTCTAAATTGTTCTTGATTAAGAAAGGATTACAAATTTCGCGGCATTTTTTAAATTTTACATATAATGATTATTACACCTCTACTGAACAGGAATAATTGTTTTCAGAATAATTGTCCGCAAGCTGCAGATTTATCCACCATAAATATGAGAGTTCTACTGGAAAATGATCCATCAACAGATATATTTTCTAAACAATTGCTCAAGATTGGAAACGGTGAAATAGAGCTGCATCAAATTCACAATTTATCAAATTACCAGAAAATTTTTGTACTGTTGTAGAGACGAAAAATAAACTAATAGAAAGTGTCTTTCCTGATATTTTGAACAATTATTTGGACTATGTTGGTTGAGTAATCGCGCTATATTTGCAGCAAAAAATGTTGATGTCGATGAAATAAACTTTCAAAATTAATTGACAATGTTCTAGATGAAAAAGAAGCCGTAAATTTTTGAATTCCCTGGCTATACCAGAAATGCCACAACACAATCTTCAGTTGAAGATTGGCTCACCAATCATTCTTCTTCGTAACTTAAATCCACCTCAATTGTGCAACGGTAAAGTGGCGGATCCAGAAATTTATTTTTGCAGAAGACATCGATGTTTTAACAATAACAAAGTTCTTTTTAACATCGATGTTAGGATAAAAAAAACCTGTTTTAACATCGATGTTTTGGACAAAAAACATCAATATATATGCTCTTAACATCGATATTTTCACAATAAAAAGTAGTTTTTAACATCAATGCCAAAAACAAATATGTTTTAATATCAATGTTATATACAAAAACAAATATGCTCTTAACATCGATGATTTAACTATAACAAAGTTGTTTTTAACATCGATGTTTTGGACAAAAACTAATATGCTCTAAACATCGATGTTTTAACTATCAAGCTGTTTTTAACATCGATATCTTTCTCCAAAACATGTTAAAACAGATTTATTTTTGCGGAAGACATCGATGTTTTAACACAAAAAGCAAGTTCTTTTTAACATCGATGTTATATACAAAAACAAATTAACATCGATATTAAAAAAAAAAAAAAATGTTTTTAACATCGATCTTATGACAAAAAAAACAACTTTTAACATCGATGTTTTGGACAAAAACATGAATATATATGTTCTTATCATCGATATTTTAACAATAAAAAGTAGTTTTTAACATCAATGGCAAAAACAAATATGTTTTAACATCGACGTTATATACAAAAACAAATATGCTCTTAACATCGATGTTTTAACAATAAGCAAGTTCTTTTTAACATCGATGTTATATACAAAAACAAAAATGCTCTTAACATCGATGTTTTAACTATTAAGCTGTTTTTAACATCGATATCTTTCTTCAAAACATGTTAAAACAGATTTATTTTTGCGGAAGACATCGATGTTTTAACAATAAGCAAGTTCTTTTTAACATCGATGTTATATACAAAAAAACATCAATATATATGCTCTTAAAATCGATGTTCTAACAATAAAAAGTTGTTTTTAACATCGATGTTTTAGCTATAACTAAGATGTTTTTAACATCGATGGTTAAAACAACATCGATGTTTTAGACCAAAACCATTAACATACATGCTGTTAACATTGATGTTAAAATTAATGATGTTTTCACAATAACAAGTTGTTTTTAACATCGATGTTTTCGACAAAAACAAATATGTTCCATGTTTTAGACAAAAAAAAAGATGTTTTAACAATATCCAAGTTGTTTTTAACATCGATGTTTTTGTCCAAAGCATCAATGTTAATATATCTTTGTTTTTACAGAAAACATCAATGTTTTAAAAAAAATTGTTTTTAACATCGATGTTTTTGACAAAAACAAATATGTTTTATTACAAAAACGAAAATGTTTTAACATCGATGTTTTGGACAAAACATAAAAACAACATTGTTATAGTTAAAACATCGATGTTAAGAGTATATTTGTTTTTATATACAACATCGATGTTATAACAAGTTTTTTTGTTGTCCAAAACATCAAAACATATTTGTTTTTGTCATTAATGTTTAAAACCACTTTTTATTGTTAAAACATCGATGTTTTATAATTGTGGTCCCATGATGTTTTTAACATCGATGTTAAGAGCATACAAATTGACGTTTTTTGTTCAAAACATCGATGTAAAAACATATTTGTTTTTGTTATTGCTTTGATGTTAAAAACAAGTTTTTTTAAAACATCGATGTTTTCTGCAAAAACAAGTATGTTAAAATATATTTGATGTCCAAAACATCGATGTTAAAACATATTTATATTTGTCAAAAACATCGATGTTAAAAACAACTTTTTATTGTTAAAACACGTTTCAACATCAATGAGATTAAGAGGATATATATAGATGTTTTTTGTCCAAAACATCGGTGTTAAAACATTTTAGATATTGTTAAAAACAAATTCTTTTAAAACATCGATGTGGTTTTATCATTGATGTTTTCTGCAAAAACAAATATGTTTTAACAATAAAAAGTTGTTTTTAACATCGATGTTTTAGCTATAATTAAGATGTTTAAGTCCTAATAGTTGAAAATTTAATAAATGATTATGTAAAACCAACTATGTAGAAAAAATCGTTTTTTTTATTTATTAATAATGAAAAATAAACATGCTTTACACCCAAACATCGATTTAAATACGTTTGGGCACTAATAAGTTAATGTTTAAAGAAGGTATAAATTAAAAAACATTGATGTTGATTGTGGTCGATGTTTAATCGACATCGATATTTTGCCGTCGATGTCGCATCTCTATGTGGAAGTATACTTGTTTCTGTTCAAAACATTGATGTTAAAACATATTTGTTTTTATCCAAAACATCGATGTTAAACTATACTTCTTTTTGTCCAAAACACGGATGTTGAAAATAAATTTGTTATTGTTAAAAACATCTCTGTTATAGCTAAAACATCGATGTTAAGAGCACATTTATTGCTGTTTCGTTCGTACTGTTTATCGTTTCTGAGCTAGTATGTTCACACACTCAAACCAATTTGCGGGACTTAACTCATGGGGCCCTAAAACGTGTATTTCCGTTGAAAACAGAAGTCAAAATTTTTTCACGATCGCAATACTTTCCCTTACTGTATACTTCCTATATGGTAAGTGAAAGTAAGAAGAATGTTTTTAAGTTTCAATATTTTATACCTACTCGGAATATTTCAAGATGGCGGGGTAATTTAGTATTTGGATAGATAATTAAGATTATCAAATTTCTAAATAAAAAGAATATTCTTACCTGTAATTGGCTCCTTTTTCAGTACTAACGTATTATTTATCTTTTCCAAAGCCTGGCATAACATAGGATATTTTAACTATATTTGTTTAATAAAGAAAATTCAACGAGTATGACTAATGATCAAAAATGATAACTTTACCAATTTT
>CAJVQU020000056.1:0-19429 GCA_911387785.2 Aelia acuminata
CATCGATGTTTTAACAATTAAAAGTGGTTTTTAACAATAAAATGTGGTTTTTAACAATAAAATGTGGTTTTTAACATCGACGTTTATAACAAATACAAAAATGTTTTAACATCGATTTTTTGGGCAAAAAACATCTATATATGCTTTTAACATCGATTTGTTAACAATAAAAATTGGCTTAACCTCGATGATTTATACATAAATTGTGGGTTTTAACATTGATGTTTATAACAAATACAAAAATGCTTTGCCATCGATGTTTTGGACAAAAAACAACAATATATATGCTTTTAACATTGATGTTTATAACAAATATAAAAATGTTTTAACAATAAAATGTGGTTTTTAACATCGACGTTTATAACAAATACAAAAATGTTTTAACATCGATTTTTTGGACAAAAAACATCTATATATGCTTTTAACATCGATGTTTTAACAATAAAAAGTGGGTTTTAACCTCGATGTTTAAACAATAAAATGTGGTTTTTAACATTGATGTTTATAACAAATACAAAAATGTTTTGACATCAATGTTTTAGACAAAAACAAATATGCTAACATCGATGTTATAACAATATGTTATAACATCGATGTTAAGAGCATATATAATGATGTGTTTTGCCCAAAAACATCGCTGTTAAAAACAACTTGGATATTGTTAAGACCTCGATGTTTTTAACATCGATGTTATAACATATCTGTTTTTTTCATTGATCTTAAAAACCACATTTAATTGTTAAAACATCAATCTATTTAACATCGATGTTGAGAGCATATATATTGACGTTTTTTGCCTAAAACATCGATGTTAAAAACAACTTGGATATTGTTAAAACACCGAGGTTAAAACCCAAATTTTACTATTAAAACATCGATGTTAAAAGCATATATAAATGTTTTTTTTTTCCTAAACATGATGTTAAAACATTTTTATATTTGTTATAAACGTCGATGTTAAAAACCACATTTTATTGTTAAAAACCACTTTTAATTGTTAAAACATCGATGTTAAGAGCATATATATATTCATGTTTTTTGCCCAAAATATCGATGTTAAAAACAACTTGGATATTGTTAAGACCTCGATGTTTTTAACATCGATGTTAAGAGCATATATATATTCATGTTTTTTGTCCCAAACATCGATGTTATAACATATCTGTTTTTTTCATTGATCTTAAAAACCACCTTTTATTGTTAAAACATGTTTTTTGTCCAAAAAATCGATGTTAAAACATGTTTGTATTTGTTATAAACGTCGATGTTAAAAACCACATTTTATTCCTAAAACCACTTTTTATTGTTAAAACATCGATGTTAAAAACATATATATATTTATATTTATTGTCCCATACATCGATGTTATAACATATCTGTTTTTATCTTTCATGTTTAAAACCACTTTTTATTGTTAAAACATCGATGTTCAGAGCATATATAATGATGTGTATTGCCCAAAACATCGATGTTAAAAACAACTTGGATATTGTTAAGACCTCGATGTTTTTAACATCGATGTTAAGAGCATAAATATATTCATGTTTTTTGTCCCAAACATCGATATTATAACATATCTGTTTTTTTCATTGATGTTAAAAACAAGGTATATATGCAAAAAAATATATATACGCTTTTTGCCCATAACGTCAATGTTAAAAACAACTTAGATATTGTTAAAACATCGATGCTAAAAACACATTTGTTTTTGACCAAAACATCGATGTTAAAAACAACTTGGATATTGTTAAGACCTCGATGTTTTTAACATCGATGTTAAGAGCATAAATATATTCATGTTTTTTGTCCCAAACATCGATGTTATAACATATCTGTTTATTTCTTTGATCTTAAAAACCACCTTTAATTGTTAAAACATCAATCTTTTTAACATCGATGTTGAGAGCATATATATTGACGTTTTTTGCCGAAAACATCGATGTTAAAAACAACTTAGATATTGTTAAAACATCGATGCTAAACATTTGTTTTTGACCTAAACACCGATGACATAACATTTTTGTATTTGTTATAAACATTAATGTTAAAAACCACATTTTATTGTTTAAACACCGAGGTTAAAACCCACTTTTTATTGTTAAAACATCAATGTGAAAAGCATATATAGATGTTTTTAGTCCAAAAATCGATATTAAAACATTTTTGTATTTGTTATAAACGTCGATGTTAAAAACCACATTTCATTTCTAAAACCACTTTTTATTGTTAAAAATCGATGTTAAAAGCATATATAAATGTTTTTTGCCCAAAACATCGATGTCAAAACATTTTTGTATTTGTTATAAGCATCAATGTTATAAACCTCATTTTATTGTTAAAACATCAAGGTTAAAACCCAAATTTTATTATTAAAACATCGATGTTAAAAGCATATATAGATGTTTTTTTTTCCTAAACATTGATGTTAAAACATTTTTGTATTTCATATAAACATCGATGTTATAACATATTTGTTTTTGTCTAAAACATTGATGTCAAAACATTTTTGTATTTGTTATAAACATCAATGTTAAAAACCACATTTTATTGTTAAAACATCGAGGTTAAAACCCACTTTTTATTGTTAAAACATCGATGTTAAGATTATATATAGATGTTTTTTGTCCTAAACATCGATTTTAAACATTTTTGAATTTGTTATAAACATCAATGTTAAAAACCACATTTTATTGTTAAAACATCGAGGTTAAAACCCACTTTTTATTGTTAAAACATCGATGTTAAGAGCATATATATATTCATGTTTTTTGCCCAAAATATCGATGTTAAAAACAACTTGGATATTGTTAAGACCTCGATGTTTTTAACATCGATGTTAAGAGCATATATATATTCATGTTTTTTTGTCCCAAACATCGATGTTATAACATATCTGTTTTTTTCATTGATCTTAAAAACCACCTTTTATTGTTAAAACATGTTTTTTGTCCAAAAAATTAATGTTAAAACATGTTTGTATTTGTTATAAACGTCGATGTTAAAAACCACATTTTATTCCTAAAACCACTTTTTATTGTTAAAAGATCGATGTTAAAAACATATATATATTTATATTTTTTGTCCCCTACATCGATGTTATAACATATCTGTTTTTTTCATTGAGGTTAAAAACCACCTTTAACTGTTAAAACATCAATCTTTTTAACATCGATGTTAAAAGCATATATAAATGTTTTTTTTCTTAAACATCGATGTTAAAACATTTTTGTATTTGATATAAACATCGATGTTATAACATATTTGTTTTTGTCTAAAACATTGATGTCAAAACATTTTTTGTATTTGCTATAAACATCAATGTTAAAAACCACATTTTATTGTTAAAACATCGAGGTTAAAACCCACTTTTTATTGTTAAAACATCGATGTTAAAAGCATATATAGATGTTTTTTGTCCTAAACATCGATGTTAAAACATTTTTGTATTTGATATAAACATCGATGTTATAACATATTTGTTTTTTTCTAAAACATTAATGTCAAAACATTTTCGTATTTGTTATAAACATCAATGTTAAAAACCACATTTTATTGTTAAAACATCGAGGTTAAAACCCAAAAACAGATATGTTATAACATCGATGTATGGGACAAAAAACATGAATATATGTATGCTTTTAACATCGATGTTTTAACAATAAAAAGTGGTTTTAGGAATAAAATGTGGTTTTTAACATCGACGTTTATAACAAATACAAAAATGTTTTAATATTGATTTTTTAGAAAAAAAACATGTTTTAACAAATTAAGGTGGTTTTTAAGATCAACGAAAAAAACAGATATGTTATAACATCGATGTTTGGGCAAAAAACATGAATATATATATGCTCTTAACATCGATGTTAAAAACATCGAGGTCTTAACAATATCCAAGTTGTTTTTAACATCGATGTTTTGGGCAAAACACATCATTATATATGCTCTATGCGCTAACATCGATGTTTTAACAATTAAAAGTGGTTTTTAACAATAAAATGTGGTTTTTAACAATAAAATGTGGTTTTTAACATCGACGTTTATAACAAATACAAAAATGTTTTAACATCGATTTTTTGGGCAAAAAACATCTATATATGCTTTTAACATCGATTTGTTAACAATAAAAATTGGGCTTTAACCTCGATGATTTATACATAAATTGTGGGTTTTAACATTGATGTTTATAACAAATACAAAAATGCTTTGCCATCGATGTTTTGGACAAAAAACAACAATATATATGCTTTTAACATTGATGTTTATAACAAATATAAAAATGTTTTAACAATAAAATGTGGTTTTTTAACATCGACGTTTATAACAAATGCGAAAATGTTTTAACATCGATTTTTTGAGCATAAAACATCTTTATATGCTTTTAACATCGATGTTTTAACAATAAAAAGTGGGTTTTAACCTCGATGTTTTAACAATAAAATGTGGTTTTTAACATTGATGTTTATAACAAATACAAAAAATGTTTTGACATCAATGTTTTAGACAAAAACAAATATGCTAACATCGATGTTATAACAATATGTTATAACATCGATGTTAAGAGCATATATAATGATGTGTTTTGCCCAAAACATCGCTGTTAAAAACAACTTGGATATTGTTAAGACCTCGATGTTTTTAACATCGATGTTATAACATATCTGTTTTTTTCATTGATCTTAAAAACCACATTTAATTGTTAAAACATCAATCTATTTAACATCGATGTTGAGAGCATAATATTGACGTTTTTTGCCTAAAACATCGATGTTAAAAACAACTTGGATATTGTTAAAACACCGAGGTTAAAACCCAAATTTTACTATTAAAACATCGATGTTAAAAGCATATATAAATGTTTTTTTTTCCTAAACATGATGTTAAAACATTTTTATATTTGTTATAAACGTCGATGTTAAAAACCACATTTTATTGTTAAAACCACTTTTTATTGTTAAAACATCGATGTTAAGAGCATATGTAATGATGTTTTTTGCCCAAAATATCGATGTTAAAAACAACTTGGATATTGTTAAGACCTCGATGTTTTTAACATCGATGTTAAGAGCATATATATATTCATGTTTTTTGTCCCAAACATCGATGTTATAACATATCTGTTTTTTTCATTGATCTTAAAAACCACCTTTAATTGTTAAAACATGTTTTTTGTCCAAAAAATCGATGTTAAAACATGTTTGTATTTGTTATAAACGTCGATGTTAAAAACCACATTTTATTCCTAAAACCACTTTTTATTGTTAAAACATCGATGTTAAAACATATATATATTTATATTTATTGTCCCATACATCGATGTTATAACATATCTGTTTTTATCTTTCATGTTTAAAACCACTTTTTATTGTTAAAACATCGATGTTCAGAGCATATATAATGATGTGTTTTGTCCAAAACATCGATGTTAAAAACAACTTGGATATTGTTAAGACCTCGATGTTTTTAACATCGATGTTAAGAGCATAAATATATTCATGTTTTTTGTCCCAAACATCGATATTATAACATATCTGTTTTTTTCATTGATGTTAAAAACAAGGTATATATGCAAAAAAAATATATATACGCTTTTTGCCCATAACGTCAATGTTAAAAACAACTTAGATATTGTTAAAACATCGATGCTAAAACACATTTGTTTTTGACCAAAACATCGATGTTAAAAACAACTTGGATATTGTTAAGACCTCGATGTTTTTAACATCGATGTTAAGAGCATAAATATATTCATGTTTTTTGTCCCAAACATCGATGTTATAACATATCTGTTTATTTCTTTGATGTTATAAACCACTTTTAATTGTTAAAACATCAATCTTTTTAACATCGATGTTAAGAGCATATATATTGACGTTTTTTGCCCAAAACGTCGATGTTAAAAACAACTTAGATATTGTTAAAACATCGATACTAAAACATATTTGTTTTTGACCAAAACATCAATGTTAAAAACAACTTTTAATTGTTAAAACATCACTGATTTCAACATCGATGTATTTTTTTCCCATATATATAGCATATATATTGTGGTTTTTTGTACAAAACATCGATGTCAAAACATTTTTTGTATTTGTTATAAACATCAATGTAAAAACCACATTTTATTGTTAAAAACATCGAGGTTAAAACCCACTTGTATTGTTAAAACATCGATGTTAAAAGCATATATAGATGTTTTTGTCCAAAAATCGATGTTAAAACATTTTTGTATTTGATATATACATCGATGTTATAACATAATTGATATAAACATCGATGTTATAACATATTTGTTTTTGTCCGAAAAATCGATGTTAAAAGCATATATATTGTTGTTTTTTGTCCAAAACATCGATGTCAAAACATTTTTTGTATTTGTTATAAACATCAAAGTTATAAACCTCAATTTATTGTTAAAACATCGAGGTTAAAACCCACTTATTGTTAAAACATCGATGTTAAAAGCATATATAAATGTTTTTGTCAAAACATCGATGTCAAAACATTTTTTGTATTTGTTATAAGCATCAATGTTATAAACCTCATTTTATTGTTAAAACATCAAGGTTAAAACCCACTTTTTATAGTTAAAACATCGATGTTAAAAGCATATATAGATGTTTTTGTCCAAAAAATCAATGTTAAGACAATTTTGTATTTGTTATAACCATCGATGTTAAAAACTACATTTTATTGTTAAAAGATCGATCTTAAAAACCACTTTTTATTGTTAAAACGTCGATGTTAAAAACATATATAGATGGTTTTTGTCCAAAAAATCAATGTTAAAACATTTTTGTATTTGTTATAAAAGTCGATGTTAAGAGCATATATATTGTATTTTTTAGTCCAAAACATCGATGTCAAAACATTTTTGTATTTATAACATCAATGTTAAAAACCAAATTTTATCGTTAAAACATCGAGGTTAAAACGCACTTTTTATTGTTAAAACATCGATGTTAAAAGCATATATAGATGTTTTTTGTCCAAAAAATTGATGTTAAAACATTTTTGTATTTGTTAGAAACGTCGATTGTAAAAACCACATTTTATTTCTAAAACCACTTTTTATTGTTAAAACATCGATGTTAAGAGCATATATATATTCATGTTTTTTGTCCCATACATCGATGTTAAAACCCAAATTTTATTATTAAAACATTGATGTGCAAAGCATATATAGATGTTTTTTTTCCTAAACATCGATGTTTAAAACATTTTTGTATTTGATATAAACATCGATGTTATAACATATTTGTTTTTGTCTAAAACATTGATGTTAAGAGCATATATATTGTTGTTTTTTTGTCCAAAACATCGATGTCAAAACATTTTTGTATTTGTTATAAACATCAATGTTATAAACCTCATTTCATTGTTAAAACATCGAGGTTAAAACCCACTTTTTATTGTTAAAACATCGATGTTAAAAGCATATATAGATGTGTTTTTTGTCCAAAACATCGATGTCAAAACATTTTTGTATTTGTTATAAACATCAATGTTAAAAACCACATTTTATTGTTAAAACATCGAGGTTAAAACCCACTTTGTATTGTTAAAACATCGATGTTAAAAGCATATATAAATGTTTTTTGTCCAAAACATCGATGTCAAAACATTTTTGTATTTGTTATAAACATCAATGTTATAAACCTCATTTTATTGTTAAAACATCGAGGTTAAAACCCACTTTTTATTGTTAAAACATCGATGTTAAAAGCATATATAGATGTTTTTTGTCCGAAAAATCGATGTTAAAACAATTTTGTATTTGTTATAACCATCGATGTTAAAAACCACATTTTATTGTTAAAAGATCGATATTAAAAACAACTTTTTTATTGTTAAAACGTCGATGTTAAAAACATATATAGATGTTTTTTGTCCAAAAAATCGATCTTAAAACATATCTGTTTTTATCTTTGATGTTAAAACCCACTTTTTATTGTTAAAAAATCGGTGTTAAAAGCATATATAGATGTGTTTTGTCCAAAAAAATCAATGTTAAAACATTTTTGTATTTGTTATAAATGTCGATGTTAAGAGCATATATATTGTTTTTTTTTGTCCAAAACATCGATGTCAAAACATTTTTGTATTTATAAACATCAATGTTAAAAACCAAATTTTATTGTTAAAACATCGAGGTTAAAACGCACTTTTTATTGTTAAAACATCGATGTTAAAAGCATATATAGATGTTTTTTGTCCAAAAAATTGATGTTAAAACATTTTTGTATTTGTTAGAAACGTCGATGTTAAAAACCACATTTTATTCCTAAAACCACTTTTTATTGTTAAAACATCGATGTTAAGAGCATATATATATTCATGTTTTTTGTCCCATACATCGATGTTAAAACCCAAATTTTATTGTTAAAACATTGATGTTCAAAGCATATATAGATGTTTTTTTTCCTAAACATCGATGTTAAAACATTTTTGTATTTGATATAAACATCGATGTTATAACATATTTGTTTTTGTCTAAAACATTGATGTTAAGAGCATATATATTGTTGTTTTTTTGTCCAAAACATCGATGTCAAATATTTTTGTATTTGTTATAAACATCAATGTTATAAACCTCATTTTATTGTTAAAACATCGAGGTTAAAACCCACTTTTTATTGTTAAAACATCGATGTTAAAAGCATATATAGATGTGTTTTGTCCAAAAAATCGATGTTAAAACATTTTTGTATTTGTTATAAACATCAAAGTTATAAACCTCAATTTATTGTTAAAACATCGAGGTTAAAACCCACTTTTTATTGTTAAAACATTGATGTTAAAAGCATATATAGATGAGTTTTTTGTCCAAAACATCGATGTCAAAACATTTTTGTATTTGTTATAAACATCAATGTTATAAACCTCATTTTATTGTTAAAACGTCGAGGTTAAAACCCAATTTTTATTATTAAAACATCGATGTTAAAAGCATATATAGATTTGTTTTGTCCAAAAAATCGATGTTAAAACATTTTTGTATTTGTTTTAAACGTCGATGTTAAAAACCTCATTTTATTGTTAAAACCACTTTACATTGTTAAAACATCGATGTTAAGAGCATATATATATTCATGTTTTTTGTCCCACACATCGATGTTATAACATATCTGTTTTTATCTTTGATCTTAAAAACCACTTTTTTATTGTTAAAACATCGATGTTAAAAGCATATATAGATGTTTTTTGTCCGAAAAATCGATGTTAAAACAATTTCGTATTTGTTATAACCATCGATGTTAAAAACCACTTTTTATTGTTAAAACATTGATGTTAAAAGCATATATAGATGTGTTTTTTGTCCAAAACATTTTTGTATTTGTTATAAACATCAATGTTAAAAACCACATTTTCTTGTTAAAACATCGAGGTTAAAACCCACTTTGTATTGTTAAAACATCGATGTTAAAAGCATATATAAATGTTTTTTTGTCCAAAAAATCGTTGTTAAAACATTTTTGTATTTGTTTTAAACGTCGATGTTAAAAACCTCATTTTATTGTTAAAACCACTTTTGATTGTTAAAACATCGATGTTAAGAGCATATATATATTCATGTCTTTTGTCCCACACATCGATGTTATAACATATCTGTTTTTATCTTTGATCTTAAAAACCACTTTTTATTGTTAAAACATCGATGTTAAAAGCATATATAGATGTTTTTTTGTCCGAAAAATCGATGTTAAAACAATTTCGTATTTGTAATAACCATCGATGTTAAAAACCACTTTTTATTGTTAAAACATTGATGTTAAAAGCATATATAGATGTGTTTTTTGTCCAAAACATTGATGTCAAAACATTTTTGTATTTGTTATAAACATCAATGTTAAAAACCACATTTTCTTGTTAAAACATCGAGGTTAAAACCCACTTTGTATTGTTAAAACATCGATGTTAAAAGCATATATAAATGTTTTTTGTCCAAAACATCGATGTCAAAACAGTTTTGTATTTGTTATAAGCATCAATGTTATAAACCTCATTTTATTGTTAAAACATCAAGGTTAAAACCCAATTTTTATTGTTTAAACATCGATGTTAAAAGCATATATAGATGTTTTTGTCCAAAAAATCGATGTTAAAACAATTTTGTATTTGTTATAACCATCAATGTTAAAAACCACATTTTATTGTTAAAAGATCGATATTAAAAACCACTTTTTATTGTTAAAACGTCGATGTTAAAAACATATATAGATGTTTTTTGTCCAAAAAATCGATGTTAAAACATATCTGTTTTTATCTTTGATGTTAAAACCCACTTTTTATTGTTAAAAAATCGATGTTAAAAGCATATATAGATGTGTTTTGTCCAAAAAATCAATGTTAAAACATTTTTGTATTTGTTATAAACGTCAATGTTAAGAGCATATATATTGTTTTTTTTTTTGTCCAAAACATCGATATCAAAACATTTTTGTATTTATAAACATCAATGTTAAAAACCAAATTTTATTGTTAAAACATCAAAGTTAAAACGCACTTTTTATTGTTAAAACATCGATGTTAAAAGCATATATAGATGTTTTTTGTCCAAAAAATTGATGTTAAAACATTTTTGTATTTGTTAGAAACGTCGATGTTAAAAACCACATTTTATTCCTAAAACCACTTTTTATTGTTAAAACATCGATGTTAAGAGCATATATATATTCATGTTTTTTGTCCCATACATCGATGTTAAAACCCAAATTTTATTATTAAAACATTGATGTTAAAAACATATATAGATGTTTTTTTCCTAAACATCGATGTAAAAACATTTTTGTATTTGTTATAAACATCAATGTTATAAACCTCATTTTATTGTTAAAACATCGAGGTTAAAACCCAGTTTTTATTATTAAAACATCGATGTTAAAAGCATATATAGATGTGTTTTGTCCAAAAAATCGATGTTAAAACATTTTTGTATTTGTTTTAAACGTCGATGTTAAAAACCACATTTTATTGTTAAAACCACTTTTCATTGTTAAAACATCGATGTTAAGAGCATATATATATTCATGTTTTTTGTCCCACACATCGATGTTATAACATATCTGTTTTTATCTTTGATCTTAAAAACCACTTTTTATTGTTAAAACATCGATGTTAAAAGCATATGTAGATGTTTTTTGTCCAAAAAATCGATGTTAAAACAATTTCGTATTTGTTATAACCATCGATGTTAAAAACCACATTTTATCGTTAAAACATCGATGTTAAAAGCATATATAGATGTGTTTTGTCCAAAAAATCGATGTTAAAACATTTTTGTATTTGTTTTAAACGTCGATGTTAAAAACCTCATTTTATTGTTAAAACCACTTTTCATTGTTAAAACATCGATGTTAAAAACCTCTTTTTATTGTTAAAACATTGATGTTAAAAGCATATATAGATTTTTTTTGTCCAAACCATCGATGATAATAAATTGATTTATTTGATATAAACATCGATGTTAAGAGCATTTATATTGCTGTTTTTTGTCTAAAACATTTTTGTATTTGTTATAAGCATCAATGTTAAAAACCACATTTTATTGTTAAAGCATCGAGTTTAAAACCCACTTTTTATTGTTTAAACATCGATGTTAAAACAATTTTGTATTTGTTATAAACGTCGATGTTAAGAGCATATATATTGTTTTTTTTTGTCCAAAACATCGATGTCAAAACATTTTTGTATTTATAAACATTAATGTTAAAAACCAAATTTTATTGTTAAAACATCGAGGTTAAAACGCACTTTTTATTGTTAAAACATCGATGTTAAAAGCATATATAGATGTTTTTTGTCCAAAAAATTGATGTTAAAACATTTTTGTATTTGTTAGAAACGTCGATGTTAAAAACCACATTTTATTCCTAAAACCACTTTTTATTGTTAAAACATCGATGTTAAGAGCATATATATATTCATGTTTTTTGTCCCATACATCGATGTTAAAACCCAAATTTTATTATTTCTTTTTTTTTTTTTTATTTATTTACATCTGTTATCAGTCAGAGACTATACAGAGGGAAAATTGTGGTTAATAGCTAGTAATTCGTGCTCCCTGAAAATTATCCCAAACCATATTTTATAATAGATTTTTAAGTCATCAGTTTGTGTGAGGTGTTAGTACAAGACTTTTGGTCCAAGAGAGAAATAGGAAACTAAAAAAATTTACACTACAGTTAAATAAACAAACTGAGACCATCCGATACCCACTAAGGTAAACATACCTTTTTTTTTTAAGACTGAAAAAACTTAATCACAGGTTGTAGCCTTTTGTTTAATTTTATTTATATGTAATTTGTTATGTTTCATTTTCAATGGTGACTGTAGAGCATATATAAACCACAATTGAGTTAACTTACCAATTTCCACATAAATCTGGATTGTCCTCAATCCTTCATTTTAATGACGTCACAGCTATACCGTCACTAATCGTCATAACTGTCACCTCGGCGCGAATCTTGGTAAAACTTAAATAAAGAGAATCATCGTTAGAGTCTCTTACGAGTGATTTTAGTAAAGAACTGCAGCAAAGAGACGTGTGACACCAACCGAGTCCCGGCGATAACTGACCTACTAGCCCTAATCCTTACCGGCTTAACTTTATAAACAAATGACTTTAGTAATTTAAACATTTTCGCAATGACATCTAAAGAAGAAAATGTTAAATTTTATTATTAAAACATTGATGTTAAAAACATATATAGATGTTTTTTGTCCTAAACATCGATGTAAAAACATTTTTGTATTTCTTATAAACATCAATGTTATAAACCTCATTTTATTGTTAAAACATCGAGGTTAAAACCCACTTTTTATTATTAAAACATCGATGTTAAAAGCATATATAGATGTGTTTTGCCCAAAAAATCTATGTTAAAACATTTTTGTATTTGTTTTAAACGTCGATGTTAAAAACCTCATTTTATTGTTAAAACCACTTTTCATTGTTAAAACATCGATGTTAAGAGCATATATATATTCATGTTTTTTGTCCCATACATCGATGTTAAAAACCAATTTTTATTATTAAAACATTGATGTTAAAAGCATATATAGATGTTTTTTGTCCTAAACATCGATGTTAAAACATTTTTGTATTTGATATAAACATCGATGTTATAACATATTTGTTTTTGTCTAAAACATTGATGTTAAGAGCATATATATTGTTGTTTTTTGTCCAAAACATCGATGTCAAATATTTTTGTATTTGTTATAAACATCAATGTTATAAACCTCATTTTATTGTTAAAACATCGAGGTTAAAACCCACTTTTTATTGTTAAAACATCGATGTTAAAAGCATATATAGATGTGTTTTGTCCAAAAAATCGATGTTAAAACATTTTTGAATTTGTTATAAGCATCAATGTTATAAACCTCATTTTAGTGTTAAAACATCGAGGTTAAAACGCACATTTTATTGTTAAAACATCGATGTTAAAAGCATATATAGATGTTTTTTGTCCAAAAAATTGATGTTAAAACATTTTTGTATTTGTTAGAAACGTCGATGTTAAAAACCACATTTTATTCCTAAAACCACTTTTCACTGTTAAAACATCGATGTTAAGAGCATATATATATTCATATTTTTGTCCCACACATCGATGTTATAACATATCTGTTTTTATCTTTGATCTTAAAAACCACTTTTTATTGTTAAAACATCGATGTTAAAAGCATATATAGATGTTTTTTGTCCAAAAAATCGATGTTAAATCAATTTCGTATTTGTTATAACCAACGATGTTAAAAACCACTTTTTATTGTTAAAACATTGATGTTAAAAGCATATATTGATGTTTTTTGTCCAAACCATCGATGATAATAAATTTTTTTATTTGATATAAACATCGATGTTAACAGCATTTATATTGCTGTTTTTTGTCCAAAACATTTTTGTATTTGTTATAAGCATCAATGTTAAAAACCACATTTTATTGTTAAAGCATCGAGTTTAAAACCCACTTTTTATTGTTAAAACATCGATGTTAAAAGCATATATAGATGTTTTTTGTTCAAAAAATCGATGTTAAAACAATTTTGTATTTGTTATAAACGTCGATGTTAAGAGCATATATATTGTTTTTTTTTGTCCAAAACATCGATGTCAAAACATTTTTGTATTTAAAAACATCAATGTTAAAACCAAATGTTATTGTTGAAACATCGAGGTTAAGACGCACTTTTTATTGTTAAAACATCGATGTTAAAAGCATATATAGATGTTTTTTGTCCAAAAAATTGATGTTAAAACATTTTTGTATTTGTTAGAAACGTCGATGTTAAAAACATATATAGATGTTTTTTGTCCAAAAAATCGATGTTAAAACATATCTGTTTTTATCTTTGAAGTTAAAAACCACTTTTTATTGGTAAAACATCGATGTTAAGAACATATATATTGATGTGTTTTGCCCAAAACATCGATGTTAAAAACAACTTGGATATTGTTAAGACCTCGATGTTTTTAATATCGATGTTAAGAGTATATATAATATTCATGTTTTTTGTCCCAAACATCGATGTTATAACATATCTGTTTTTTTCATTGATGTTATATACCAGATATATACAAAAAAATATATATACGCTTTTTGCCCATAACGTCAATGTTAAAAACCACATTTTATTGTTAAAACATCAAGGTTAAAACCCAATTTTTATTATTAAAACATTGATGTTAAAAGCATATATAGATGTTTTTTGTCCTAAACATCGATGTTAAAACATTTTTGTATTTGATATAAACATCGATGTTATAACATATTTGTTTTTGTCTAAAACATTGATGTTAAGAGTATATTGTTTTTAACTTCGACGTTTTAACAATAAAAAGTGGTTTTTAATATCGATCTTTTAACAATAAAATGTGGTTTTTAACCTTGATGTTTTGGACAAAAAAAAACAATATATATACTCTTAACATCAATGTTTTAGACAAAAACAAATATGTTATAACATCGATGTTTATATCAAATACAAAAATGTTTTAACATCGATGTTTAGGACAAAAAACATCTATATATGCTTTTAACATCAATGTTTTAATAATAAAAATTGGGTTTTAACCTTGATGTTTTAACAATAAAATGTGGTTTTTAACATTGACGTTATGGGCAAAAAGCGTATATATATTTTTTTGTATATATCTGGTATATAACATCAATGAAAAAAACAGATATGTTATAACATCGATGTTTGGGACAAAAAACATGAATATTATATATACTCTTAACATCGATATTAAAAACATCGAGGTCTTAACAATATCCAAGTTGTTTTTAACATCGATGTTTTGGGCAAAACACATCAATATATATGTTCTTAACATCGATGTTTTACCAATAAAAAGTGGTTTTTAACTTCAAAGATAAAAACAGATATGTTTTAACATCGATTTTTTGGACAAAAAACATCTATATATGTTTTTAACATCGACGTTTCTAACAAATACAAAAATGTTTTAACATCAATTTTTTGGACAAAAAACATCTATATATGCTTTTAACATCGATGTTTTAACAATAAAAAGTGCGTTTTAACCTCGATGTTTCAACAATAACATTTGGTTTTAACATTGATGTTTTTAAATACAAAAATGTTTTGACATCGATGTTTTGGACAAAAAAAAACAATATATATGCTCTTAACATCGACGTTTATAACAAATACAAAATTGTTTTAACATCGATTTTTTGAACAAAAAACATCTATATATGCTTTTAACATCGATGTTTTAACAATAAAAAGTGGGTTTTAAACTCGATGCTTTAACAATAAAATGTGGTTTTTAACATTGATGCTTATAACAAATACAAAAATGTTTTGGACAAAAAACAGCAATATAAATGCTGTTAACATCGATGTTTATATCAAATAAAAAAATTTATTATCATCGATGGTTTGGACAAAAAACATCAATATATGCTTTTAACATCAATGTTTTAACAATAAAAAGTGGTTTTTAACATCGTTGGTTATAACAAATACGAAATTGTTTTAACATCGATTTTTTGGACAAAAAACATCTATATATGCTTTTAACATCGATGTTTTAACAATAAAAAGTGGTTTTTAAGATCAAAGATAAAAACAGATATGTTATAACATCGATGTGTGGGACAAAACTTACTTACAAAACACACTTACTAACAAAAGTCTCTGCACACCCTCCAGCTTTTTTTTTATTTTACCTAAAGATAGGTTATGAGCCAGATATTGGCAATGAAACTCACACATTGTTTACATAATTTAATCTATTTTAATTAACAATAATCAAATTTAGTAAAATTTATTTAACTTATAATTTATGAGGAAAATTACATAAAATGTCAGAATATTGATGCGCCAAAAGTCCCTGCACACATCATTTTTCTTCAACTTGAAGCTTAATTATTGATGCCAAATCAACTTTAATAGGTAGTCGTTCCTACCTTATTTCTTATCACTTCTCATAATCTATTTGCCATGGTGTGAACTAGTTTTTTGTAGTTTCTGGAGTAATTTTAACCCACAATTCCTTTACTAGTACTCTTTTTAAGTGGTCTTTGTTCTTTATTTTAATTTTTACTTTCTGACGTGCTAGTTGATCCCACAGATGTTGTATTGGATTAAGATTAGGAGATTGGGGAGGTGTTTTAAGTTGCTGTGGAGCATTGTAGAGCAACTATTCTTGAACTTTCCGTGCTGTCGTTATCTTGTTGAAAAATTAACTTTTCCTGGAGATCAAACTTCATTAAACTTTCCGGTATATTACTCTGTAAAATAATTATATAAACGTGTTGGTCCATTATTCCGTCGATAAATTTCAAATAACCAACTCCAGCAGCACGCATACACCCCGAAACCAAAACACTCCCTCCACCATGTTTCACAGTACCAACTATGTTTTTTTCCAGGGGCTCTTTGTTAGGTTTTCTCAAAACTTTTCCCCTTCCATCTGATCCATGAATGTTAAATTTACTCTCGTCAATAAATAAAACACGTTTTCAGAACTATAAGGGCTTGTTTACATGTTCCTTTGCGAACTGCAGTTACAATATCCAGTTCGTTTAATAATGAATGGCTTACACCTAGGCTTACGCACATTATAGCCAGCTTTCTTTAGGGTCCTTCTAATCGTTTGTGCAGATACCCCAATCTTGTAATTTTCTTACACCATACCTGCTAAATTTAGAGCACTTGTGTGGGGTTCTTCGGCCAAAGTCCTTATGATAGCCCTCTTGTGGTGAGCTTGGAGTACGGGGGGCGGCCAGAGCGGTATCTACTTTCCATTGTACCCAGTTTTTCATACCGTTTTAGGACATACCTTACCGTATTATAGCCCCTGTTGAAGATTTGTCCTATTTACCTATACGAGTTGTATGAGTTTCCTCAATTTTACTATTTGGTCGGGAATCAGAGTTGGAACCTCCATTTTTTATCACAGTCTTAACTGTTTGGGCCCAAATTGACACTGGCAAGTTAGGATTAGCCGGAGGATGAATGGGATAATGTGCAAACTGTATACATATCAGTATCTTGGCTAATTCCACTGCGTGCAGAGACTTTTGGCGCATCAATATTTTGACATTTTATCTAATTTTCCTCATAATTTATAAGTTAAATAAATTATATTAAATGTAATTGTTGGTCATTAAAATAGATTAAATTATGTAAAAAAATATGTGAGTTTCGTTGCCCATATCTGGCTCATAAGGTATCTTTAGGTAAAATAAAAAAAAAGCTTGAGGGTGTGCAGAGACTTTTGTTAGTAAGTGTATATATATATATATATATATATATATATATATATATACACAATTTTAATTTTTTTTTTTAAGAAATTAACTACATCAATATTATAGCACCCCCTCACTATAACTCAAAATGGCTATTTATTTTTTTTTCAAAAACATCTCCAAGAACATAAAAATAGATAGACCTAACATATATATATATATATATATATATATACATCTAAGAATGGGAATGAAAAAATCTGGTGCGTGCGCGCAACACACAACTTTCACTTACCAACTTAGATTAGAAATTAATGCGTTGTGTTAATGCCACTTCTCACTCAGTTACACATTTTTCCACATTCATTTCTTATTTTTGTTTTCATTTGCTCTATAACAAACACTAATTTCTTGTATTATTAAATAAAATATTATAAAATTTACTTGAGATAATTCAGCAATGCAAGCATAATACTCCAAGTCGACTGATTTTATAATTCTCTATGTACTTGTTGAAAATTTCATTTAGTTACCATGAAACCAATAATTTCCATTAAATGAACAGAACAGCTCTAATTATGAACAATGATCTGTCATTAAAAGCATACTACGCATGCGTGGGCTCAACGTGTTTGAGTATTATGAGTTGACTGAATATTTTTCTTTTTTTCTCCTCTATATGTTTACTTGGTTTTTATCATATCTCATATTTAGCCATTTCTTATTTTTAGACGTAATGAGAGACAGTTAATTTCTCCATATAAATAAAAACAAAGATACTTCATAAGGCCCCTACCCCATTTAAGCCTCCTCAGAACATTTTAATAATGATAAAGCTTACCTGTTATTAAAGAACACCTAATTTTCATTAATTATGACGAATTTGATGAAAATCGTTACAGCCGTTTTTGAGATAATCGAAAAAAAGGTAAAAATTGCAAAAAAAGTTATGAAATAAAGTGCCCCCTCCGTTTGACCAATTTTGATGAAATGCTGGCTATCACATCTTTGGCATATACATGCATCAAATACCCAGTTTGATCAAAATCGTTAAAGCCGTTTTTGAGTTAATAAAAAAAACACGTGAAAATGATAAAAAATTTAGAAAGTAAAGTCCCCCCTCCGGTTGATCAATTTTGATGAAATGTTGGTTATCACATATTTGGCATATACATACATCAAATACCCAGTTTGATTACAATCGTTAAAGCCGTTTTTGAGTAAATAAAAAAAAACACGTGATAATGATAAAAAATTTATTAAGTAAAGTCCCCCCCCCTTCGGTTGATCAATTTTGATGAAATGTTGGCTATCACATCTTTGGCATATACATACATAAAATACCCAGTTTGATTAAAATCGTTAAAGCAGTTTTTGAGAAAATTGAAAAAAAATTAAAAAGTTACTAGATAAAGTACCCACTCCTTTTGAGCAATTTTGATGAAATTTTTGCTGTCACATCGCGGGCATATACCTAATTAAATACCCAATTTCAGGTTCGCATGGTTTATAGTTTTTGAGCTAGACTGTTCACACACACACAATGATCATTTCGCGGGACTTGGTCATTTGGACTCAGGGGACCCCAAAACGTGTATTTCCGTTAAAAACCGGAAGTCGAAATTTTTTACGATCGCAATACTTCCACTTACTATATATTTCATATATAGGTAAGTGAAAGTAAAATGTAAAAAGGT